>APFE030706131.1:0-10569 GCA_000404065.3 Pinus taeda
GAGAGTTTGATACCAGAGGGGATGAAGGGGGGTTGGGGGTATGTTGTGGGGATCTGGATCTCACTCTGGATCTAGGTCTAGGGGATGGGAGAGCTAAAGGATCTAGAGGCTCAAAAGGATTAAGGCTAGCAAGAGGATTATTGTCTTCTTTTGGTGATGGGGGATGGAGATCAGAGGATGTGGAGGGCTGCGAGGCAGATAGATTTGGTTGTTTGTGAACTGTATTCTTTTGTTTAACAAGTTCCCATTTGTTTTATGGATCTTCACTCTTTTCATTTTCATTTTTTTTTATAAATCTATTTGAAAAATGACCGTATTCATGACATACCTTGCATTTGAAGGGGATTTGTTCATAATCCAGCTGTTGTATGTGCATCCAATCAACCACTTTGATTTTGATAGCTTTTGGTAGTCCTTTCCCATGATCCACTTCTACACAGATTCTGGCACATGAATGCATATTTTCCTTTGGCTCGCACCTGTCTATATATTTCCCAACCGCATTTCCTATAGCTTTGACTGAATCACCCCCCCAACAGTGAAGGGAAAGTTGTGGCAATCTGACCCAGAGGAGGATGACATTCGAAACATCCATTTCTAGATCGAAATCTGGCAACCCTCTCGTTAGATACAAACCCCTTGTATCCATAAAATAAGGTCCATTCTTAAATATCAAATCTCGATCCTCCTTGGTTTCAAAGTGAAAGGTGTAGTAACCCCTTCAACAAAACCTGATTGAGATTTTTGCATCTATTGATTCAGTCCGGTTCCTTTCTACCCATCTTTGCAGTTTTGGGAAATGGCCATAACCGAGTAAACTACCCCACTAATCCATGCTCCGCGAGAGAAAGTGCTACTCTATGACGAAGGGCAGGAGGGAGTGAGATTTTAGGAATGTTTTCCAATCTCTTAACAAACTTAGTGACTGATGGTATGTTCTTTTCTCAGCCCATTGCCAAAATGAGAGAGGTGAAAACTTTTTCAGTTCCTTCATTTTCATGTTGTTGATCTGAGAGAGGCTCTCCGTCCTCTGATGCGTCCATGGTGCTCAGCCCCTAGCACCAAGAGGCCGCTGAGGGGTAGCTGCAAGCTTCTCTGTGTTTCTTACTGCATTCACTCGCTAGGGTTGAATAGCTCCTTCAGCAAGCAGCGTGTGGCGCAATGTTATTTTAGGTTTGTTGTTGTTGTTATTGGAGTCACTATTTTACTGATGTAGAGAGTACATTATATGTGGTTTTTTTATTTTATTTTTTGATAGTGTTTTATTGTTGATGGTTAGACTATAGACCTAAGTCCATTAGAACATAGCGTGTTGAATCTCGTTTGAAAATCAATGAAGTCGAGGTTTGTATACAGTACAGGAGCAATTGCCTTATGAAATTGGGGCATTGATTTAGTGGCAACAATGTATTGGAAGTAGTATCTCCATCCAATGGTGGTTAGATCATGTGGTCTTCACCCCTAATTTGACCACATATTGGAAAATACCTATAAAAGTCAAATTATTTAACCTGATACCAACACGAATCCAATACACATTCCCAATCTAAAAAAATCCATACTTTCACTAGATATTTTAGGTATCCATTTTTTCATCAAAATTTCTTTTTATACCCCTTTATATATTTTCATTAAATTTGAGCACCATTTTTTATACATGTCAATATAAAAGTCCTTTACCCCCTATATATCCCTCAATATATTATGTCCTTTTTTCCTCAATATATATACCCCAAAATGATTGCAAATGGTATCGTATTTCTCCTTGTGTGAAGGCCTCGTGGGTTGGTTACTTCAGTGGTAATTGGGTGAGGCTCATTGGTTGTGGTGGCTTCTAGCTGATGGGTGTGTGTAGAGTCACGTGAGAAGAAACTTCCTAGCTTTTCATAGGGATGGATTCTCTTGTCTAATGGGTGTCAACTAATTGTTTGTAAGGTTGAGTCTCTTGGATGATGGGTGTGAGTTAATCTATGTAAAAGGAATTTTCCTTGACATAATAGAGATACAAAGCAATGCAACAACAACAAGGGTGGATTTTTTTGTCCCAGAGGGGTTTTCCAACATATATCTTGTGTCTCATGTGTGACAATGTGATTGTGCCTTAATGTGTTGTTTGTTGTTACTCTCATGGTTATTTGATTTATCTACTTACATTATTTATTCTTATGTGATGATTTATTGTGATGCTGGTTATGTGATGTATGATTTAGTAGATAAGTTAAAATTGGAAAATATTTTATAACCAGTCACATTATTGATTCACCTACCCCCTTAGTAGTACTCAAGGTTTTCAAAAGTTTAACTCATATGAGATATTGGTTGGTCATTATAACAAATATGCATGTTAGGCATATTAATATTCATATGCAAGAGAGGTTGCATGCTTCCCTTATTCATCTTTCTTGAGCATATATAGGTGGCTACTCATAACTATTTAATGAGTTTGAGTAAATATGAGGAATTTCTTTAATCAATTAAAGGACACATCCGGGGACTATACAAATGATAGCATGATCTCATCTAGATTTTAGAGCTAGAACGCTAAGTTGGCATACTACTATGAATGTTGTCACTATTGGTATAAACACAAATTATTAGATATAGTTATGCTAATTAATTAATAGGGACAAAATATGTCCAACCATAGGTTAGAACTCTATGTTAACCTCGAGGATATGTTATACTATATTGGTCTATGTATTTAATCTTACATGTAATTCTCATAATATTAGGAGTAAAGTTAACTCCTAATTCATATTGTTCTGTGTACTTAACTTTAAATGGATTTCTCATTATATTATAAAGTTATGTTTTGTTAATTATGAGTGTTAGGAATAAGTTGTGAGTTTGTAGTCCAATGGATACATGTGGTGATTTGTTCCCCACAAGTCCGGAGGTCCGTGGCTATGTGCTAACTCTTCATTGATTCCTTCAAATAATAGGAAGAGTAGGAATTTTACAATGATTTTTTTTATGGGGGCTACTGGAGCAGGAGGGGTGATCCATAACTCCGATGGAAAAATTGAAATAAGGTATGTATGGGACTTGGGGTATGTAACTAATAATCAAGGTGAAAATTTATGGCTCTAGAAAAAACTTAAGATAGATATATCTAAAGGTCTACAAAAACTAAGAATAGTTGGAGATTCAATGGTCATCATCCAAAGATGTTGCAAGTTAAAGCAACAATCTCACTCTAAAATCTCACCTTTTTTCCTCTGGATAGGGATTATCCTAAGTCAACTTGATGATTATAATATTTTCCATATTAAACAGAAAATAATAAGGAGGTATATGGTCATGCCAAGAGAGGTGCCTCCATAGAAAAAGTCGTTCTGATTTTATATGAAACTAATAATAAAATATGTCACGTTCCATTGCAAATCAAATAAAAGGGATGAATTTACATATAAAAAGGAATAAATGGTGCATTAAAGGTCTAAGTATCACTTCGAGGTATGGAAGGACCCTCTTGGTAGTGAGATCTGTAAGATGGGATGTATAGGATAGAGATGGAGGAAAAATGATTTAAATCCCATGATGATGGCCAAGTGGAAGGAAAATGGATTACTATTAAATTCCAAGAACGAGGAAGGCAAGCCTAGTACTTCACTTTTGTTGCGAAGAATGGTATTAGTTTAATCAGTTTGCAAATTGGCGATTGCAGATATGGCAGTTTGTGCCAACTTTGATGAGCATATTCGAAAGATCATTCAATATGAAAGGATGGGTGTATCTTTCAACAAGGAGAAGAGAATTACATTAAGGAATGGATGCATAAGTTAAAACTAAGAGTTATTCATGTTCAAGGGAATATTGATCTTAAAATGGCTTCTTCGAGCAAGAACCTGACCCACATGCGGATATGAGAGCCGTGGTGAAACAACTAGGGAAACCTTTAGCATAGGAGGCTGTGAAGAGATGACGGTAGTGATGACCCACCTTTCGGGCATCCAGAAATAATTTAGGTGTTGAAGAATATAGTAGGGCATCTAACACCAAGATGATCAACCTAGATTTCAAGGTCGATGACATAGAGGTTTAGGTGGAATCTGTGACAGTGAGAGTGTTAAAGGAGGTATCCGGGATCGAGGAAATGCCACCATCCAAACTTCAATAAGCGGGGCACGAAGGATAGAATCACCTCAAATGTGAAAGGAATATGTGCAGTGGTCGCCCTGAAGACTCGACCTCAGAGGACAAACCCCTATAAAAAATTGAAGGCAACGGGTAGATGATTTTTGTCTTTAATGTGTATAATTGATATGATATGTCATTTTGTGAAACTCTATGGGATTTTTAGGCGATACTATAGTACTAATGCTATATTTGAGTACTATATGTCAAATAGGAAGGTAACAATGGTCTCTCTTCTAAAATCAATTTCGAAATCTTTGAAGGAGGGAAAACTTTGAATGTAAGGGACGTGGTAGGTTTGCAGTTTTGAAATACAAAAGGCTACTCATTTCTTTAAAAAAAAATTATGAATGTTAGGAATAATTAATCTAGATAAAACTATTCAAGATATACCCTCCCAAATATATTAAATTTTAGATAAATGAAATTTTATGCCATTTTTATTTCCTTTTTTAGCATATAACCTATTTTTTCCATATTTTCTCTTATATATTTACAAAAATATTTGACTAAAATTTTTCTAAGAATATAATGTTGAACCAAGCCTATTTCTTTTGAGAATAATTATGGTTATATTACTTTTGTTTTCATTGATTGTATTTATTTTCACTATCTCCCATAGCATGAAAAGTTTTGATATGTTTTTGTAGCTTTTGTTGCTATTGAGAGTCCAACAAAAACATCTAGAGCATGAATTTTGAATGGTTTGCTATGTGAGCCAATTGTGTTTGCAATATAGTTACCAGATATGGCCATATCCACACAAGGGGTGCAAAAATATGGTACAAAGTTTTAAAACATTAATAAACCCCGTGATGGCCTTCATTTGGCATTGAAATTATCCATACAAATATGATTTTTTACTGCAAGTTTTCCCTTTCAATTTTGTTTTAATCCCATCTACCTAGCTAAAAATTTATCTTAAACAACTATAGCATAGTTAGGTTTTATATGGGTTGGTCTATCTTTGAAACTTCCCATGAAAGCTGCAACCCACCTATGTTTGAAAAAGTCATCTCTCTCAATCGAGCACACTCTTCTATACTACCCTTACGTACACCTTTTTAATCCCTGCTATTTTCCTTGAGTAGTGGCCCTGTTATGGCATGTTTAACAAATATTTTTCAGGGTAGTGTTAAGTTGGGACACATAAATGAATCTTGGGTACATATCGTGAATGGAAATGAAGTGGATACATTGTGAATATTAATATGTTGTATGTGCTAGGGATGGAGCTAGTACTTCCCTACCTCTCTTCTTTATGTCGTGGATTTTTGGATGTACCATGTTGGGTGATGGGACATCCATGCTTCTCCTTCTTATGATTTAACAATTTGCTAAAAACTTAAGAACCTCTATTTGGTCCTAGCCATTTGTAATGGGGTCTTACTTTTTGTCTTCCTTGTATTAAAACCTATGTAAACCCTAATTCAAATCATTTTCATCATTATTCATTGTTTGTGGTTTTCAACATTAACATGGTTTGGTAATTTCTTTAGAGAGAAAAACTGTCATTTTCAGCTGATTTTCTATGTGTCTTGCAAGGATCCTACATTTGACCTACTAGATGGTCATTCTTGTCACATTGGAGAGCCATTCCTTTGGTGTTGAAGAGGATTAATTTATTCATTTCATACAATAGAGTTTCATTTTGATTGAATTTAGAATGTTATCAATTTTTTTTTGTGAAACATTAACATTGAGAAACACATGATTCATTAGATATCAAAATATACAAACTGTAGATAGCATGAACATTAAGAAATGCATGATGTTTTTTTAAATTAATTGGGTTTAACTTTTTTAATTTAGCATTTTATGATAGTTCTTAATGTTATTTTTATAGATCTCTATAGGAAGCTAAGTCTCTTAAGGTTTTTATTTTCCTATTCTTTTCAATGGCATTAAACAAGAATGCTTGGAGTTTTTATGTGGTTATGGACTAATGGACTAATTGTATGTGGAAGTAATTATGAAAAATTCTTATTTGGTTTAGTTTGGTTAGTTCTTATTTTACATTTGATATGTTTTCCATCCCTTAGAAATGTGAAAGTACATTCCTTTAGATAAAAATAATTTTGTTTCATTGAAAGGATTGCTACATATATTTTCAATAAGATATGTGAAATATAGAATCACTTCATGCTAATTTTTAATTGTAAGATTGAAATAAGACTTTTTACCTTGGAAGTTCCTTTTGTTTGGGATTTTTAGTGCCAAGCTTTAAGTGCATTTTGGCAAATAACAAGTTTCAACAAATATGTTTCTTGATAATTTTATAGTATCATTTTTATGGAGTCAATATAATTTGCAAAGGTTTATGCCTAAGAAATCTTATTCCTAACTCATACATGGGATACAACAATTGAATTATTTTTTCCTCCTCCCACTATTTTTAGACACTTCCCTAAACCATTGTTTTTTGTTGAAATTTTCCATTAGATAATTTGGGCCTAGTGGTTGCCTTTTTTACTAATAGGGTGAACAATATTTTGTATATATCATTTCAAAGACTTGATGAAAATTTTATGTGACTTTTGGTCTCTTGTACAACTAGGGAACTAGAGAACTGAATGCTAATTCCCAACTTGATATTTAGGTAGTTTCCAAATTAGAATTTTTACATTTCCCAACATTTGATATAAGTTTGAACTTTCCAACCTTTACTCATAACAAATGAGTTAGTTCATTATAACAAGTAAATTCAGAAATATAATGCTTCACTATAAAACCCACCAAATGAAGCTAACCAAGCCACTCTTGTATGTAGATTTTGTAAAAAAAAAAAAAAAATTAAAGAAAGAAGTTTCACATAATTATAAATAAAATGAATTTAAATCAATAGCTTATTACAAACAAGAGCTTATAGTGACCATGAAAATACAACATTCTACTTTGTTCAAACATATTCTTCACAACCAATTTTAGGATAGATTTGGTATGTTTTCTCCAATGGATGATTACATACACTATCCATATAAATTGGTCATCCTAGGATGATATACATATAATTATGTTTCTCTCATTTATTTGAATTTTTTGAATAATTATGGTTTAGATTTAATTTGTTTCTCTTTCTCTAGTCTACACTAGAAAATGGTGCAATTCATGCAACAATTTTAATTTGTTTGCAATCATACAATTCTACTATGAGCATGAAATAATTTTCCAAAATGAAAACAAGTGTGAGACACTCTATGGAGTGAGCCCACTACCTTCATTAATGTGATTTAATATTATTCTTTTGTTTTGTGGATCATATGGTATATACTCTCTTTTTTATGGACTACATGCATCACCTATCACCTATTTTAATATATTTACCTCCTAGCTAGACACACTACTTATATGCCATATGCATAGCTAGTATGAACTTATTAAATTTTCCTAGAAATTGCAATAAGTAATGTTTTATTTTGGTTCTCAAATAAATTTTTTCTCTTGTCAAGGTTGAGTTTTATCTTTTCTTCAAAAAAACACAATAAAAAATTTGCTCACTTAGATGGGCACTCGAAGAAAAATGCAACTACAAGTATCTCTTGTTTAAGGTTCACTTCCACATTCCCTCCAAGATAGGCTAAGTAAAGGGCTAGGAAGAGGTCACATGGATGCAATATACTTGAAGCTTCATACAAGCACTTGTATGTTATCTCTCATGGCTACATTGTTTTGGTTTGGGGTTAAGAACTTCAGAGAAATCTTGAAAATAGTCCTAATCTCACCCCATATACACAGAACTCCGAGTGTATAAAGAGGATGTGACACACAATAATTTTATTTTTTAATTATAATTATATTGTTATATATAGAGTGTATAGAAAATAGTGTGAGATTAAGAAATTTGTTGTTGGTTGAGATGCTTTTGGTTATTTAGGAACCATGTTAAGGCATCTTTGACTTGGCTCTAGCTCTTGGGCTATAGGAAGTAGGGACAAATAGACTTGACTACCTAAGCATCAACTTAAGACATTAATCTCAAAATGTTAGATTTGAAAGAACTAGATAGAAGGATTAGGGGTGAGATGGCGACACACTCATAGCACAACCATAGCATCTTGAGCCTTACCAAGTGCATTTTCCTTTGATCTTTCTTAGATGCAAAGAACACTACTGCCATCATTACTTGTGTTCCATGGGTATGTGTAGGAATGTAATTTATTATATACATTATAATTGAAACTCTATATAGCACTATTATGAGACAATTATTATAACTAATCTCTGACCCCTAGAACTAGATTTGAAAATTTGAAAACTAAAGTAATCTAGAATATGAAAATAATAAGTCAATCAATGAAGCAAAATCATCTAAAGTTTTAAGAGTACAAAGAACAAAGACATGAACAATAGTTAGAGTTAGAGCTAAACATAAACTTTGAAGAACAAATGTAAACCTTAATAAGAAATAGTCTGTAATTGGAACATCATATAATCCTTAATAAAAAGTAGTTTATAATTAGAAACCAGAACATTGAACAAAACTCCCTTTAATCCTGATTTGAATAGTCTATTTCCAAGTACTTACAATATCACACTTTAATATCTAAAAGTTTTTTAATAACCAATTTATATTAAATCTATCCAAAAAAAGTAAGTTGCTCTATATAGAATTCTATCAAAAACCAAATATTGATTTAGAGAAATAAATTTCAATAATAATCCTATGAAAAATGGCCAAATATTGATTTAGAGAAATAAATTTCAATAATAATCCTATGAAAAATGGCAATAGATTACAATAAGTAAAATTAAAAAATAATAAAATTTTGAAGTAAAAAAATCCTTAGAATAAACCTATGTCAAATAATTTTTCTCATTCAAAGCTGCAATACAATACTTTAAAACGGCCACGTCCTGGAAAACCACAAATAAGAAACTCTGATTTTTCCTAAAACAGTCACATCGGCAAATACCAGAAATACGAATCTGATTTTGCAATACAGAATCTGATTTTGATGTTTAATGAGATGAGCGTTGGAGTGTAGTTTGAACCATGGGAAGTAGGAATTTCTAACTCTGAAACATCTATCGAAAACTCGCGGTTTATGTGATCACAGTGCATTTGACTGGCGTCAAATTCCATCCCTGATGGCAAGCGTTACCCAGAGACGGAAGTAGATAATGTCATTGATATAGAATTGGCTTGTAATCTGGGGTCCATATACAGAACTAGCCCGATAAACCCCTTGAAAAAGACGGTTCTTCGGAAACGCAACCGTATACTGTTTTAAAAACACACGGTCCTCCTTTGACATTACTTCCAACTCCATTACAATTCTTCCACTATTCTGTGTATCACCAACCTGCGCATTCACAATATTGTCGTCGAGCTGACCACCATTGTAATCATCCTCGCCGCGCTCAGGGTAAAAAATGTGGAAGTCTATAGTGAATTCATACATGTTGAAATTCCGGCAAGCAAGCCTTGAAACTTGAGGCCCTCGAACATGAAATCTTGGAAATATATAGCCGGTCTATCTTTCAATACTTGACAGTCATCTGTGTGGAGATTCCAAACGGCCATACAATGGGGATGAGGGGTGTCATACTCCGTCACTGTAAGGGGTTTCTGCTGGTAAGCCCTTCTGTTAAATCTGACAATGTTATGAGGTGCTTCTGTCTTCAAAAAGAGTGCCTCTATTACTGCCTGTGTTGTGCACATATTGTCCAAATCAGTAGATTGAAGAGCTTCTCTCAGCTTTTGTAGGCTCATATTTTGAAAGCGTATCAAGCGACAAAGCTTGTTACTTAATACTTGTCTCCTTTCATCCTCGGGATAATGATTTCTGCCCCACTTTATTGCAAAATCGTACACGACATCTTCATTGGTAACGGGCAATTCATCACTTGATAATACCACCTCCATGACAGATAAAGGAAGATTGAGAAGCTCTTCTTCCAACAAGAGTTGACTGTATATCATTCAGAAGACATCAGAAGACAACAGGATTAATGAGATGCCCAGTAAGTCTTTAGAAAAAAGATAAATATGCGAATATACACCACGCACATCCTAGCAACTAAAAACAACACGCACATCCTAGGAATGAACTTACTCATTTTCAATATGTTCAAAACATTGAATTAGAAACCGCTTTGCAGCGTCTTTCAGTCCCGGTACAGTGTTTGTATGCACGATGGAAGGCAGCTGTAGATAAAGCGATGCAGATTCTATTGTCATAGGTGATTTCTGCAAGGCATGTGTACAATAATTGACACATGAATTTACACGGAATTTGTGGGCAACCATTAAAACATCCAGGAGCTCAGGTGTAGAACGCGCCTCCAGTGTTCCCTTGTACATGAACTGCAATAAATCCACGAACGCCACTTCCTCTGCGAACACACAAGAAAACATCTATCCACAAAGAAAATTAAAAAATAATGAAAAATGGTTACCTGAACAGCTTAAATGAATTGTGACATCCTGCT
>APFE030706132.1:0-15260 GCA_000404065.3 Pinus taeda
AAGAAGTTGAAAAAAAAGGTGTACGAGTTTGTTTGACGAGTAGTGACTTGGAAGGAATAAAATATCTTGATGAATAATTTTGACATGGTTCTTTTGTCAAGGGTATATGTCTAGGAATTTGTCACTTGGAAACTCTAGAAGAAGAAGAACCCTTGTGGGTTTTCGTCTCAAAGTTGGAGAGGTTTTGGCCCTCGATGATAGCCTATACATTTTGTCCTTTGTATTATTGTTCATTATGGTTTGGTAGTTGTTTGATGAATAAAAGCTCTAATAATAACAACTGAAATAAGAAGTTAATTAGGTGAAGTAAAAGTACATGACAAATGTTTATCAAAGAGATAAATAACCCTATGTTTTTGCCCCAAAACTTCTCAACATGGTATCAGAGCTAAGGTGTCAAGACAAGGAAGGTCAGCTTAAACAAGGTGATCTAGATTTAAATAGGAATGCAACAAATTACAGAGATAACCATAAACACATAGATGCAGTGAAAATAATACTTCATTTTATTAATGTAAAACACTAAAATATGCTTACAAATGGAAATGGAAATAAACTAGCTACGGCGACGGTAGCTTATCTCTCAGAAGATATGTGGTGGCTACATGCCTCTGAACTATGGTAAAATGAGGCTTCTGAACTATGGTAAAATGAGGCTCGAAGGCCTATTTATTTTTTAGAAACAATGGAAAACCCTAAACATCCAAAAACCTAACCTTAGAAGATGAAACACCAAAGTGTGGGCCCCATTTGGGTAAACTGGTACATCAACTTCTTCGGGTCGTAACGTTTCCATATGATCTCCGTTTGATGCAAATAATATCTCGTTAAAAAGATCTATCTCAGAACTACGACTTTGTGAAGAGAAACATGAATCCATGGTCCTATGTTGCTCCCTTTTTCCCCAAAAGACGTCGTTTAGGGCCTCAAAATGGCTCTGGAAGTTCATGACTCGAAAAACTGCTAAAAATAGTAAACTGTGCTACAATTAAGGAAACTGAAAAGCTCAAAGAAACAATGGTGGGGGTCCAAGTGGACATGGCGAGTGGCCACCAATATCCACCTAAATCATTCCTCCCCCCTTAGGAAGCAATGGTCCCATATTACGTTGAGTTCCTCCATGAGATGAGGAAGCTTCTACTGAACTTTCTCCCTGGTCAAGGAGTTGCCCTACTTTGACAACTTTATATAGTTGGATATTCCGCTCATGAGTGTGATTGATCTATGTGTCCATGATCCGATCCATTGGAGCTTATTCCATGCAATCTGGATTCAACTCTCGGGGTGTCAGGTGTTCTATAATGTGAGATGTGTTTAGTAATGGTGGAAAGTATCGCCGAAGGCAGTCAACATTGAACACTAGGTGCAGGCCAAGGATTGGGGGAATGCTGAGCTCAAATGCCTCGTCTCCCACAACCTTGGCAATGGTGTAAGGACCATCTCAGTGTGGTCTAAGTTTTTGATAGGCTTTGGTAAGGCGTTCCTTTTGCAAATGCAACTAGACTTTGTCGCCCACCTGAAGCTTGTGTGGCACCCGATGTTGATCATGTCGCTGCTTGTACATGGCATTTGATTTCTCCAAAATGTCATGGACTTGCTGCTGAATATGTTGGATGTTCTCAATGAATTTGTTTGCCTTATCTGCTTCGGACTGGACATGAGCCGAATCTGCATGAGTAGCTACAAATGGCATGGCCACCTCAATGGGACATAGTGGTTGGAATCCCAAGCCCACCTAAAAAGGCTTGTGGCTAGTCGAGTTGTGGAGAGCCCGGTTTTAGCTATGTTGAACATAGGGGAGGCTCTCATCTCATGTGAATGGATTCTTTGAGTTCTACTTGCATAGAATGTGTATGATCATCGTGTTGACAACCTCTGTCTAGCCATGAGTTTGAGGATGGAAGGTTGTGGACTTAGTGAGTTTGGTCTCCAGGATTGATGAGAGACTTGACAAAAATGTACTGAGGAACTTGCTATCCCAATCTAATATAATAGACTATGGCATCCCAAAGTGTACCCACACTTGCTTAAAGAAGAGTTTAGTAGTGGCTTGTACTATGATATTCTTGTTGCAGGCTGCCATAATGGCCATCTTCGAGAACTTGTTGACGACCACAAAAACATAGTCATTTCCATGCTTAGTGGAAGGAAGGCCTCACATGTAATCCATGGAGATGGATTCCGAAGGTCGACTAGGGGTAGGCAGCAGGGTATAGAGGCTTGGCTTCTTGATGGTCAGTTTGGCAATGGCATAGGCAGTGCATGATGTGATGTACTTCTCGACATTGTGTCCAAGATTCAGCCAATAGAAGTACTTCTGCATTACTTCCACTATTTTCTCGAGCCCGAAATGCTGAGCAACCCAACTATAGTGTGCTTCCCAAATCATCTTGACACGCTCACTTGAAGGAAAACAAAGGCGACCCAAGTGGCATAACAGGGCATCTTGGAGGTGAAAATCTGGAACATGCTGACTTTCCAATAGTGTCTGGTGTTTGTGGCCAAATTCTGGGTTGCTTATGTAGAGAAGTTGCAAATGAGAGGTCTCGTGCCCACATTATTTGATCACGGTGGTTAATTCCATGATCGGTGGTCAACTGAAGCAATCTGCAACATTATTGGTGCTGCCCTTCTTATACTTGATATTCAAATAGAATTGTTGCAAGTATGTGGACCACTTCTCATGGTGATCATTCTGTAATTTCCCTTGGGTCTATATGAACTATAAGGGTTGGTGGTTTGTGTGGATGACCGTTTCCTTCCCCAAAATGTAATGCTTCCATTGTTGGGAGGCCTTCACAACAGAATACATCTCTTCGTAATAAGTGAGATAATTATCGATTGTGTCTCAAAGTGTCTCACTATGATATTCCACTCGATGTCCGTGTTGGGTAAGGACTACCGCAATATCATAGTCAAAGGCATCTATCTCAACCTCAAATGGTTGTTGCATGTGTGGTAATGTGAGCACTGGTGTCGCGGATAGGCAATATTTCAAATTTGTGAATGCCTTCAGTTGAGATTTAGACCGAAACAATTTTGTTTGCACTCCTCCCTTGGTGACTTGACTCAAGGGCCAAGTGATATGAGAAAATACTAACACGAACTTGCGATAGAAGTTGGCAAGATCTAGAAAGCTGCAGAGCTCTGTGAGAGTGGTTGGAGATGGCCAATCCCGAATGAATTGGATCTTGGCTTGATCCACATGAACCCCCTATTCATCAACACTGTATTCAAGATACTGAACCTGGGTCATGCCAAAATTACATTTCTCCAAATTGGCACATAACTTGTGTTTCTGTAGTGTTTGGAGAACCTGTCGGATGTGGTGGAGGTGCTATTCCCCACTCTCGCTGAAGATGAGGATGTTATCCAAGTATACCACTACAAATGAGTTGGTGAATGGCCACAAGATGTCATCTATTAGCCTCATGAAGGTTGGAGGAGCATTCGTCAATGTCAAAGGCATAACCAACCATTCAAAAAGGCACTCCTTGGATTTAAAGGCAGTCTTCCACACATGAGAGGGTTTGATTGGTACTTGGTGATATCCTGACCTCAAACCAATCTTGCTAAATATTTTTCCCCCTTTAGTTGGTCCAGGAGGTCATCAATCTGTGGGATTGGCTACCTATTATAGTCAGTGATCTTGTTCAGCACCCGATAGTTAATACAGAGTCTCTAAGTCCCATCCTTATTCTGTACCAATAGGATCTGGCTCCCATAGGGCGATGAACTCGAACGGAGGTGACCTTTCTATAGCAGCTCCTAAATCTACCTCTTTATTTCATCGTTCTCTAGAATGGAGCACCAATAGATTGGTCCATTGGGCATCGGTGCACCTTGGGTCAGATCGATGGAGTTATTGACCTCACAGTGCAAAGGAGCCCCTGCAGGGGAGGCGAAGATGTCCTCGTACTTCTCCGCGACCTTTTCCATCTATAGTTTTCGTGCAAAGGGGCCTTGTCTAGAGCTCGTGGCCACCGTATTCTTCTTTCCCTGAGGGCATATCATCAAGAAAATAGATTTACCGGTTTTGGAAATGAGCTTATTGCATTGTTTTGCAGTAATCAAAGAGATGGTGGTAGGTGGTGCTACCTCTGGTATCTTGTACAACTTATTTCCCAAAGTAATAATAACAGCACGGGGCCTTCATTCATACACAACATGTCGCTTCCACAAGTATGGTTGTCCTAATAATACATCACAAAATTCAAGGGGATAAATCTCACACAATACCTTATCCATGAAGGGCTTGATGTTGTATGGAAGGTGACAATGTTGGCTCACACGAAGATCCCGTCCTTAGTGAAGCCACCCGATGGTGTATGGTTGTGGATGTGCTATGGTCGGTAATCCCAGCCACTTCACGACCCGTGCCGAAATGAGGTTCTTTCGGCTCTCGCTATCAACAGTGAACTGTATCACGGAGCCCTTTACCCACATCTCGGAGTGGAAGATATGCTCCTCCTCCTCTGGATCTTCACGTTCTTCATTCTGTATCTTTGTGTTGGTAACGGTGGCATTGGGCTCTGCATCAATAATTTGCTTCCCTTTTTCATTCCCCTTGTCGGGTTCTCACCCAGAGTTAGAACATGCATCTGATTCTAAAACCCTTAGCTCGACCATGAGTGACTGCTTGGTCCAACACTCACTTGTGTTGTGAGTGGAACTCTTATGGAACTCACACCACTTTCTCCTATCCTTTTTTGGCTTCACGACGTTGTTATTTTCTTGCAGCTTTGTTGGGTTGTCTTGGGCTACTCTACCTTGGCTTTGTCCTTCATTCTACGGTTTGGGGGAACCTTTCCCTTGCTTCAGATTCCCAGATCCAAACTCTCACTTGTTCTCTTTAAACTTTTTCTCAACCTTGATGGCATATCAGTATGCTGAGCGAGGAGATGTTTAGGAATTCTATTTCTTCCTGGATGTACTTGTGGAGGCATCCGTGGTATTTGAGTACCAAATGCTCCTTTGAATCCTTGATACCAAACTTTGTGCAAAGGGTATGGAAAATATTGGTAAACTCTAGCACGTCTTGGTCCCTTCCCTACTGTAGCATGGTCCACTTTATGTATTAATCTCATAGCTTTTGACAAGGTAGTACTGCTCCTTGATGGCACCCTAGAATGAATTCCAAGTGGGTGTGGTGCAACATTGTGAGCCTATACTTCATCCATCTACTTGCAGTAGGTTTCCCACGAGTCCTTGACGTGGGGGGCTGCTTTGAGAAGAGTGAAAAATAATCTTTTCCCGACTCGAAAATTCATGAACAGAAAAATAACCCTCTAGCAGATTTAACCATTTATCGACAACATCTGCGTCATCTGACCCTCGAATATGGGGATTTCAAAATTAGCTTGTACCTTAAACGGTGTAGCATTTCAAGAGTAGCTGTTGGAAGCCAATGCGTCGCCCCATGGGTAGCGGTTATAGACATATTTGGGAACTGCAACCCAAATCATATATGTCCATAAACCAAGGGCTTCTAAGTCCCTAAAAGTCTTGTTTCATACCCTAAAGGAACAAGGTCAGCTGATTACATCATCTCCTAGAAGTTCTCCATAGAAAACTGCTTAGAACTGGTCAAAACTAGACCATACAGACTCCTCAGTGCAAAGGGTGCAATGCATCTCACCTGCCACATGCAAAAAGTGCGATGCATACTGAAAAGCCCTTCTATAGGGTGCGATGGGCGAGAGTAGACAAATAGTAGAGACAGTTTGTGAGGTGGATGATCATGGAATCTTCCAGAAACTTCTCCTGTGACACTTGCCTCTCTGAATTTGCTGAGGGATGAGTAAGAGATCATGAATCTCAAAAAGAATCAAGAACTATCAGAGAGAGGACACTAATCAAAATCCAAGAAGTTGACTCACCCCCCTGCAATCATCTATATATGGATCCCTCATCCGAGAGATCCAAAGGCTGGAATCTCGTATCTCGTAAGGAAGTGTTGTTGGTTTCCTGGTGGAACATCATAGTGTTGGGTGATCTAATCTTTTCATGAGGTGAAGAAGGGCCTTCATGCTGGGAGGATGACACTGGGTTAGATCAGTGGTTTGTAATCCTCTCTTGTAATCTTTATATCAATAAATCTATTCTTATTTTCCTCCACATTCTTATATGTCTGATAATATATGCATTTGTGTGGTCAATATATATCTGGTCCTATATTGTTTATGATTGTAGATCTCTGCACTTTGAAGGTATTATGCTACTTTGACTTTACAAGTACTCTTTGAAACGAAGTAATCAAGGAAGGAGTGACAAAGATCCGTGAGAGGGGAGAAGGAACAAGCAGGGAACCAAATGAAAGATTGAGGTCGGTATTCTTTGCTCCTCTCCTATCTACTTCTGAAAATGAAAGTAACTTTAATCTTTGCATAGACGCTAGATTTATAGATAACAAAATGGTGACTCTCTTGGGGAGCGAATATATTTTTTGCTTGTCTATATTTGCTTACTTTATAAATGACAAACGGAGCCTGAAGTCAAGCCAGCTAGCCTTCGAACTACATTAGTGCAAAGTAGATCAATGCTGCTTTAGTCTATCTCCGTGTTTTGTTTATAAATTGAACAATTGATTTGAAAACATCCTAATTTCCCTGGTGGTGGCTAAAGTAGCCTCATTAGATCAGCCCCTGTAATTTGCATTTACTGACTATCATTAGCTTGGCTTAAATCCCTGAACTAAGCTACAAACTGTAACGAAGAACCAAGTTTAAGTCTCGTCCCTGGACCATCGCACCTTCTCCTCTTGGGAATCTGGATGCATCACACCTCGCGTTAAGACTTCTTTTGCTTCCAGATTTTGGTTTTTTGTTCACTCTCTTCAGTCAGGAGTTTGTTGTCTGTGGCTAGTATACCACTGTGGAACTCCCTTCCTTTGCATCATTCAGCCTCCATTGTACAAAGAACTGTAAACGTTTTTATGTATTGTTCGCCATTTACGGTCCTTCTTTACAAAGAAGTAGTGTAATCAAACTGTCATCTTTTTATTTGGAAGTGTCGCAAGTGTCGTTTTCAGTCAAGGAAAAGAATCCTACTATTCTTGATGGTCAATTACACTATTACTCTTGTATTTGATTTGAATTAATAGTTTTTCAAGTGTCGAAAACAATTTTCAATTTAGAATCGCAAAGTGTCTTCATTATCTTCCTTTCGTCTTTTGAAGGGAAAATCGTTAGTACTCTCACTTGAAACGATTCAGATTTATACTTAGCATTCTTTTGGTCATTCACACATTACGAAAGTGAAAACAAATACATGCATGTGCATTTTCATTTAGACTGCTTGTTGATTTTGATTTAGGAAAGTGCATCTAGTGTGTGCTCTCTGCTCTATGTTGAAAGAATCTCGCTTCTCTTTCCTTAGTAGCTAGGATTTTCGTTGGAAAAAGAAGATTAAATGACTGCTTATCATCTTTGATTGCATTTTTGGAATTGTATATCTACATCATGCGGTGAATCTCAAAGGAAAACGTCTTAAGAAAGATCAACTGAAAAATAAATTCAATGAACATAAAAATAGTTTGGAACCTAACGCACAACATTTAGAAGTCTAGGCTAGAGATGTATTATGGCATCGTAAAGCCTTGTAACTATCGCTTTCATTGTAGGTTGGGTGATTCCTCCTCTTTGATATGACAAGTGCCAATATGAGCTTGTACTCCCACATACCATTGAATATATATTGGGAGACAATAATAGGCTATATCCTTTATCCTTAGGAATCCGTGTCTACTACCCTATCGATCGCAATGCACAGAACACAACATTCAGGAAGATTGATTTCCATACCGTAAAAAGTATTCTACAGTTTTGCAATTGGTTTGGTAATCCCTCTGTCTAGAATTCCAGAGCAGTCTCTTTCATTCCTTTTTAGACTCCTTAAATGAAAATGTCCCTCTCAGCACTTGTCACTTCAAGCTCATTAAAAATCGAAGGAAAATAGAGTCATCTTTAGATTTTTCTTGACTCTTAAAAATTGAAAAAGCAAGTTGTGTCAAAGCATCATAAAATTTATTTTAATCGGAATAACGTCACTATTCCCTCACTGGTCTTAGGTTGAGGAAAATGGAGTCCACTAACCAAGGATTTCCCCTTGGAGGAAATCCTAGTCCATTCTCCTCTTGGGGAGATGTCGGTGCACCTCATATGGCCACATTGTCCCTCCCAGGACTGACAATCAGCTTTCCAATATGGCTCTTCTCGACCTCTGTCGTTCAAAACACCACAATTCCTGAGCAATCAAGTCAACAACTAAATAATACTAGAGTTAACCCCCAACCTTCTGCTTCAATTGTTTCTCCCTCCCCTCCTTCCTCTTCACTTGGTGAAGTTGGTAAAGCTAAAAACCAAGTAACTGAGAAGAAGAAGAAAGGAGAAGGAGAAGGGGAAGAAAAAGAAGGAGCCAAACGAAAAAAGGGGTAACCGTGCATCATCTAACGAAAATCCACACACTGCACCATCCAAACCCAAATCTCCATGTGTCATTTGCAAAGAGGACCACTATCATCGAGATCTACAATTTCAAATCATTGTACAAGCTTACAGAATGGTCATGATCGGTACCATCATAGATGAAGGGGATTCTATGAGTATCCTTTCCTGAACTACTTGGAAAGCCCTTGGTTCGCCATCGCTTCTACCTGAGATGTGAAACCTAATAGGCTTTGACAAAGGAACAAGTCGACCGTTAGGGATCCTTCCAATTTTGCCTATAACTTTGAGAGGGAAAACCGTGTATATGAACGTAATGGTAGTCCGATGACCTTTACATTATAATCTGCTCCTTGGGCATGACTCTACTTATAGCATGGGAGCCATTTTCTCCTCACTCTTTCGAGTAATGTGTTTTCCACATGAAGGCCAAGTGGTCTAGCTCGTGGACCAGCTTTCATTCCCCGGCTCACACATAGCTAATAGTAAAATGCCATCCCTAACTAGTCTTTTCACGGAAGGAATGTCTCATCAATCTCGAGTCCGTCCACCTGAAGAGCGTGAGTAATTCGGTGGCCATGACTGAAACCCAGGGGGCATGCACCTTGGTTTGCTTTGGCAGGGAAAATTTAGGTATAGGGTACGTTTCCGTGAAGGATATATGGCTAGTGTGACACCCGTCCATTTAGGAAAATGGGAATAGACGAGAATAAGATTCCCTCGTCAAGGTTAGGTGGTTGGAGCTAGAATCACCTTTGTTCAAATGGACTGAGCTAGGAAGTGTTTCTGTCTACTACGCAGATGGAAACTATCTTGCAAATGCAAGAACTTCTATATGGTAGCCTAGAAACTCTATTTCACTATACTTGGGGGCATGCAAACCATTTTGAATGCAAGTGAAGAGCAACCATTTATTTTCTTAATTTGTAGATTCTCGACCCTTTAAACTCATAGGATTGGTTGTTCCTAGCTCACATAAAGAAAGGATACGGAGCAAAGCTTTGAGTGGTGCAAGCTTCATAAAAATGAAACCTATCAATGAGACATCCTTATTATAAAACTAGCATGAGTAGTTTTTATGCAAAGTTCAATCTCGTTAAAAGTTAAACCTAAGCAATGAGAAAATGTTCCCCCAAAGTTTAAGCTCATCAAAAAACAAACCAACCTCTGGTAAATAAGCATTCCGAATGCATTATCATCAGCTTTTGAGCCCTGGTCGTGTTCTTACCATCACCTCCACTCTATTTTAGCCGATCATACGCCTCCATTTGATTGTTTACCCTTTTTAGGAACAACTATGACGAGTGATTCTGTTAGCCATCCTTGTGACATTGTCGTGATTGGAAAATTCCAAACCTTACCTGGAATCAGGTGCTACTCGAAAATATCACTCATTCCTCAAAAAATGAGTCTCTTTTCATCTGAGTCGTAAATTATGAAAATATTCCCAAGCAATTAGCCTCTTTATCTCGTTAAAGCTATCACAAGTGCTATCCCTCCTCTAGATTTTAATCTTTTTATTATTACACAAAAATATCGAGCGCTTGTCTTTTTCAGCTCATTAAAATTATCAAATATTTTTCGGACTTAAGGGATTATATGACAAAAAAGGATTACTAGAGTTTCCTTTCCATCCCTTTTCAAACTCTCTAAAATTGAAAAAGGATCGAGTTGTCTTTGTCGTTAAACTCATTAAAACCAATAGCGACAAAGTTGTCCATAGAGACAAGAATGAGTTTCATTGTTGCTAGGCTCATTAAAACATAACGATGGTTTTGCTTGAAGGGAAAATTATAGAACAAGCACATGTTATCCTCCTCAAGCTTGATAAAAAATAAAGAGGTACTAGTCAGCAATGACTGGGGAAAAATTCGGAAAGAAAACTTGAACAAAATTTATTGGTAGCGACTCACTCTCGAACATGACACTTTCACTCCATCACCATGATTGAGTCGGGTTGGGTTATTCCGTTCATCGGTCATAATACCATTGGTCCGTCGTATGATCCATCTTTGGGGTTAATGCTACCAATCCATTTCAGTGTTGCATATATGTTCAGGAGAAGTCGATAAGAGAATTCACCAACCCATCTTGTGTCTCATCCGCTGCAATACCTTCGCCCTTCATTCTTTCGTGAGTGCCACCCTGAACCCTATATCATCAGATTGTTTTCACCTTTGAAAAATCATTTGCTTCGTTCCATGTCGTAGATGTGGGATTCATTAAGGCCCTCCTATGATGGGTTACTTCTTGTTGACGACAGCTCATTATCCAAGAAGTCGATCTAGGAAGAACCCTTTGAGTACTTTGAAGCTTACATGCCTCAATGGCAAGTTTCTCACTTCCGGTGATAGGTTTACAACAAAGGCCTTCGACCGAAAGATTTTACGTGGTGTGCGATGCCAAGTCCCATTTTCACACCATGAAAATTGTACTGTATTACCTTGAGGGTCATCATCATTATCGGTGATTCCTCTCATGCCTGTTAACAACTTACATCATTGTCTAGTAATCAGGTGATGTCTTTCCATGTTCGACTCCAGAAGATTTTTCACATGGATCGACTTGTACTTCGGGCAAAGATTGGATGAGTTTGAAGACCCCAGATCTAGTTTCACCCATTCGGGCTGCAATATATTCAAGAAAATAAAGACATCAAATGCACATCATTGCTGCATAGATGATCATTCGAATCAAAGGATGATGGTTCTATTAGAATCATCAGTCTGCCACACAGACTGTTGTCTATCCTATGTACATGAAAATGAATTTATAAAGCTGAGCATGGGAATGCCCGCCTCAGCTAGATCATGAAAATGTTATGAAGATAATGTGTTGTATTGTACCTTATTACACATCGCCTTCTAGTTCGAAAAACCTTGGATTCTCATGATAAAGCATTTCACTCGACATCAAAAGATTTTCAACCTCATGCTTTAGGGGGAAACTGTTATAGACATATTTGGGAATTGCAACCCCAATCATATATGTCCATAAACCAAGGGCTTCTGAGTCCCTAAAAATGTTGTTTCATACCCTAAAGGAAGAAGGTCAGCTGATTACATCATCTCCTAGAAGTTCTCCACAAAAAACTGCTTAGAACTGGTCAAAAGTAGACCATACAGACTACTTAGTCGAAAGGGTGCGATATATCTCACATGCGACATGCAAAAAATGTGATGAATACTAAAACTCCCTTCTGTAGGGTATGATGGGTTAGAGTAGACAAATGGCAGAGACAATTTGCGAGGTGGATGATCATGGAATCTTCCAGAAACTTCTCTTGTGACACTTGCCTCTCTGAATTCGCCCAGGGATGAGTAAGAGATCATGAATCTCCAGTGGAATCAAGAACTATCAAAGAGAGGACACTAATCAAAATCCGAGAAGCTCACTCACCCCCCTGTAATCATCTATATATGGATCCCTCATCCCAGAGATCAAAGGTTGGGAATGTTGTTATCGTAAGGAAGTGTTGTTGGTTTCCTGGTGGAACATCATAGTGTTGGGTTGATCTAAGGTTTTCATTGAGTTGTTAAGAAGGACTTCATGTGGGAGGATGACATTGGGTTAGATCAATTGGTTGTAATCCTCTCTTTCTAATCTTTATATCAATAAAGTATTCATGTTTTCCTCCCACATTCTTGTATGTCTCATATATATGCATTTGTGTGGTCAATATATATCTGGGTCCTATTATTGTTTATGATTATAGATCTGTGCACTTTGAAGGTATTATGTTGCTTTGACTTTACATGTACTCTTTGAAGCAGAGTAATCAAGGAAGGAGTGGCAAAGATCTATCAGAGGGGATAAGGAATAAGTAGGGAACCAAGTGAAAGATTGAGGTTGGTATTATTTGCTCCTCTCCTATCTACGTCTCCTAAAGGAAAACAAAAGAAAATTTAATATGTTTGTTTATAAGATAGCTACCCATCTTAGTGGGACTAGCAGCTCTGCATAGACACTAGATTTCCCGATAACAGTGGCTAATAAAGGATCTAGGAAAAGTTGTCCATCATCGTGTGCCTTTGTCACTTGAGGGCTTCTTCGAGCAATATTTTGATAGGATCTCCTACTCCCTTATCTTTATTTTCATCTTCCATGGGATGCCATTGTTATTTGAGAGGTTGGTCTTGCAAAGGTTCGATCAGTTCAAGCCCTAACTCTTTATATCCCGACCTCCTTGCATACATGCAAAGAAAAAAAAAGAAAAAGCAGACCACTCTGATACCACTAATCCAGATTTAAACATGAACACAATAAATTACAGAGATAACCATAAACATAGAGATGCATCGGAAATAGTACTTCATTTCATTAATGTAAAACACTAAAATACGCTTATAAACAGAAAGAGAAATAAACTAGCTAGGGCGATGGTAGCTTATCTATGAGAAGAGATGTGGTGGCTCATGCCTCTGAACTGTGTTAAAATGAGGCTTGAAGGCCTATTTATTGTTTAGAAACAATGTAAAACCCTAAACAGCCAAAAACCTAACCTTAGAAGATGAAATGCCAAATTGTGGGCCCTATTTGGGTAAATTGGTACATCAACTTCCCAGGGTCGTAACTTTGGCATATGATCTTTATTTGACGTGCAAAATATCTCGTTAGAAAGATTTATCTGAGAACTACAACTTTTGGAAAAGGAACATCAGTCTGTGAAAAATTGTTGCTCCGAGTTTTCCTAAAAAATGACGTTTAGGGCCTCAAAACAACTCCAGAAGTACAGGACCATAAAAACTGCTAAAAATAGTAAATTATGCTACAACTAAGGAATCTCAAAAGCGAAAAGAAACAATGGTGGAGGTCCAAGTGGACTTGGATGGAGGCCACAAATATCCACCTAAATCACAAAGACAAACAAGAGCTAAAACCTTTAGAAGATCATCAAGAGAATCAATCATCAAAACAAACCTCTCATCTCAAAGGCATCACAAGGACAATGATTACATCATTATATTTAAGAAGGAAGTTTCTAAAGAAGACATCAGAATCCCTTTTTCGTTCAAACAACTGTACACTTGAAGAATTCCTGGGAAAATTGCATAATCATCACCGCGAAGAAGGAGACCTCGAGCAACCTTACCTCTACTAAAAAAAATAATAAATACAAATTGGAGCATATTAAAGAAAAAGGCAAGGATGCATGAAGTCATGGTTTACATATTGGCTAGGTGAAATCAGCATAATATTTCCTTATATGGAATATGAGGTGGTTGACAAAAATGAAGGAACTATGAATGGCAATTCTTGGGAAGAAATATCTTAAGAGAGAGAAGAGATAATGAAAGAGGAAACTATGGAAAATACAATCAAGATATGTTGACTAGAAAAAATTGGCCTTGATATCTTGATGGGAAATATATGAATCCTTTGGTAAAGTTTGGAAATAAAGAAGAACCTTGAAAATTGAATATCTTGGAGATGTGTAAATATGTATGCACGACGCTGATTTTGCAACAAGGGGATATCATGCTGAAGGGACATCACAAAAGGTAAATATTGATTTGATGTTCATTTTTTATTTTGAACAAAAATTGGATGGGTTGATATAGGACTACCAAAAGAGGGTTGTAGATGTTATCTACAAGTGACACTCATGTGATTGGATGGAGGATCCTGAAGGAAACATGACATGGAAGAGATAGTTGTATGAAATAAATCCAAATGTCAACAAGAACATCACTTTCATACAATAGGGAGGATTTCATGACTGACATGTGGAAAGTTATGGATGGCCAATACCCTAAAAGATGAAGGCTTTATAAATATACATACAAAATTCATGACATCGAATGGAGGATCTATACAAGTAGTTGAAGGTCCAATGGTATCCACCATAGAAGAGATAACTCATGTTGGAAATAGGTCCCTAGGTAAGAGGGAGATTGGAAGCAAGCTTTTGGTTAAGAAGGAGCTTGGAAGCAAGTCCCTTGCTAAGAAGGAGCATGTACAATTCCCTAGTTAAGAGGGAGGTTGTGTACATTCATTTTATGAGAATTTCTACATTGTTTGATAGGAACCGGCATATCCTCTGTAGTTGAGAGGGAGAGATAGGAAAATTATCCTTGTCTTTGATGGGCCTCTAAATTAGACATAAATTAAGCCCCATACCTTTGAATTAAACATTAATTTAAGGCCTATGACCATCCTTCAAAACATTAAACCTCTATTTCTACATTAGATAATGTATTTTTAACTTTAATATATTCATTAGGAAGGTTTATGAATAATTGGATATTTGTGCCTAATATTATTTATTTTTGTGGAATATTATGAGAATATTGGGCAGATTATGAATATTTAAAGGAGGAGATAATTTAGGGACTTGTTCCCTACTAAAAGAGAATCAATAATGAATAATTAATCAACAAGATATTATGGAATTATGGCACACATTTTGGAACTCAAATGATCGAGAAAATCTAGGAATGTGTTCTCTCCCATTTAATGCAGATTCATGTTATTAGCGACCACATCCACTAATCAAGGGATTTTGGTGGGGAAAACTTTCTACTTTCATGGGGAATGATTCCTAATCATTTTGTATAAGTACCAAGTCAAATTTTCCTCTAGGAATAGATTTTCATTAGTGTTCTTGTAGAGAGAACTCGTATTTTTGCAGCTCCATTGTATTTTATTGCAAGGATGTAATTGTATTGATGAAAGTAATGAAGATCGGTGTCATGTTCACCTTCTAAATCTTGTTCTCCTCCATAGGACTATAATTTTCCTTGGCTTGGACATCCCAGGAGCCTCACAACCCTTTTGTATCATTTTATTTCCTTCTTTTCATTTATTCACATGCAT
>APFE030706140.1:0-13892 GCA_000404065.3 Pinus taeda
ACTCTTCCACAAGCAAAGCATTTGAAAGGTAACTTACCTCTGAATCTTCCAGTACCCCGTTGAAGGTTTTTGACAAAATTTGATTCTTCTTCCTCTTCTGACGCATGTCCTAACTCATAGTAGTCTCCTTTGCCTGAAGCCTTGAAAGTTGCTTCTCTCCTGTCTGATGGTCCTCCTTTCCTCATTTCATAAGCAGTTAGAATCCCGTGTAGCTGTGACATGGTAAGGTTTCAAAGATTCTCCTTTTATTCTACTGCAGAAACTTTAGATTCAAACTTAGGAGACAAAGATCTTAGAACTTTTTCAACCACAACAACCTCTTTTATTTCTTCACCCAAGTTTTTCATACAATTAACAATCTCATCTACATGAAGGAAATAGTTAGCCACACTTTTATCATTATTCATTCTGAGATTTTCATACTGAATTCTAAGGGTTTGAAGTTTTCATCGTTTTACCTGATCATCTCCTTCATAGCTCAGTACAATCTTGTCCCATATTTCTTTTGCGGATTTATACTGCATAACCTTGACAAATTATGATTGAGATAGACATCGTAATAAAGTATTGACCGCCTTTGCATTTGTTTCATATTTCTTCTTCTCAGCCGGATCTGTAGGAGTTGTTGATGGAAAAGTATACCCTGTATCTTTGATATCCCAGACTTCTATACCAAGAGATTGAAGATAGGCAGTAACTCTTACCTTCCAATATACGAAATTTGTCCCATCAAAAATCGGTGGCCTGATTGATGCTTCCCTCTCGTAGTTGCTCATGATGAAAGATCTTCCTTCAAGCGATCAAGCTTCTACTGAAGGACCTGCTCTGATACCAATTGTTGGAAATAATACTGAGAGGGGGGGGGGTTGAATCAGTATTATCAAGTCAATTATTCCTTTTCAAAAATGAATGATATATGCTACTTCACTTAATTAAACCCACGTATATATGCAACTATTCAGAAGGAAACCCGCGTATACAAAGCAAACTTTTAAGTTACTTTATCTTTCTGCTAATGATTGTTAATCTGTGTTTCAGAATCAAATAACCAGTAACCAGAAACAGTAAAACAGAGCAGAAAGACAATCACACACAAGAAAACAAGATATAAGGTGGAAACCTAATGTGGGTGAAAACCACCTGCTGCAATTCGTCTCTATCTTCTTTTTAAATTAGAAACTTCTTTTACAATGTACGGGTGCAGTCCTTTACCAGTACGCAGGCTACAACCTGCAAAGAGCTACAACCCTCTCTCGTTCTCCAGCTTCTCCTGGAAGGGAGCTACAACCCCCTTTAGCTCTTGTACTAGTCAAGATACTAGTACATAGGTGCTGGCCTACAGAAGGCTACAACCTTCTCTTTCTTCCAGGGACCACGTTTCATAAATTTTCAGACTGGATCCATGAACATCAATCAATCATTAAGAATTTCTCCGTCAACCAATCACCTTTCACCAAATAGATCTGAATCAAGTAGATATTTCTCTAATAGCTGTACCCAAAACACAGTACCAGTAACCACATGCCAAAACAGAACCCAGAACACAGCAGCAATGAACAGAAGCAGCAAGATCACAGATTAAAACATATACGCTACTTTATCATCCTGAAACATGCGAGCATACGCTTCTGCGTATGAAACAACCTGCATATACGCGTTATGACTTCACTGAACCTGCGTGTATACGTGCCTTCGCTTTACTGAACCTGCGTACAGATCTATAAAGGATAATTCATTCTTTCAGATATTCAATCACTAATTAACCCATATTATTAGACTTATAGATCAAGCAAGCGCCACATCTAGCAGATCAAAATCATATAAAGATACTATCATTCAAGCTTAAAGATTATGACCCATGAATACATCTTATCCTTCTTTTGCGCTAAGGTTCCTCCTTCATTCAGATCCAGATCTGCATCACAACCCAATTACCAATATAATAGCTCTAGCACTTTATGAGATATTCAATAATAATTCCGATAATCCTTTTCCACATGATCTCCTTCCTCTTTTATAGCCTTAGGCCTTCCCCAATACCATGGTCCAAAACCATAATATTTCAATACCATGAACCCAAAACTAGGGATCAACACATCTGATGAGACGCCATGGTCCAAAACATAAGTTCAAATCCCAAGGACTAACTACCATGGACCAAAAGTATGATCCCCAACATATATGCGCTTTTTCAACGTATAACCCACGTGTATACGTGTCTTTGTCTAGATAAACCTGCATATATGTCTTTTTCTTCTTTCTGAGCGCCTGAACTGAGATCTGTTACCAAAGAGAGTTGCCATCAAGGACAACACCTGTGCCATAGCTCCAAACCTGTGCCATAATGCCAACATCTTTATTTAGTACCACCACATCTATTATTTCCACTACACTTCATTCCATAGAGTCATTCATCCCCAAGCTTCCTCTTCAGCCCAGAGTTTTATTTCCATCTCCAAATACTCCATGTTCATCTTCTAGCACTTCTGCTACATTTTCTAACACTTCAAGCTCATCTGTAAGCCCTTCAAGTTCATATTCAAGCACTACCACTTTACCTCCTAGCCAAGCTAGAATCTTAGCCATGGCTACCAGATATGCTCTTTGACCTTTCCAACTCAAGTACATGCCATGGCCCAAGACTACCAGAGTCAAATCTTTCAGTTTGATGGTACTGGTCAATATACTGCACAACAACATGTAAATAAAATGAATTATTATTTTGAATTAGATGAAATTGATGAAGAAGATGTAAAAATGAGATTATTTTCACAAACACTAGTAGGAGATGTCAAGAAATGGTTTAAATCTTTACCTGCTGGTCATATTGTTGATTTAACTGTTTCCCATAGATTGTTTATCAATAGATGGGAAAGAAAGAATAATATTTTACAAATATTATATGAATATGAAAACATTAGAAGAGCTCCTAATTAATATGTTCATGACTATTGTACTAGGATTAACGATATTTATAATGCAATCCCTACAAATATCGAACCTCCACCAGACTTGGCACTAATCAAATTTCCTGATGGTTTTGACACTCATATGTCTTACCAATTGAGAGAAAGAAACCCTCCAACTTTAGAACAGATGTCGAGTGATGCAGTTAGTGTACAAGCTAACTTGTTGGTTAAAAGAGCTAGAATGAGGAATGAGAGGAGAGTTACCATTAAGGAAGAACCATCCAATTCATATGTTAAGATAGTTACTTTGGCTAAAAGTTTAGAAAAGTTAGTGGATAGATTAGAAATTATGGAAAGAAAACCACAATGGGATAATCAACAACAAGGTCCTCAAATAAGAAATCCAAACTTTAAGAAGAATCCCAATACTAGTAAATCTAGAGAAGGGCCACTTGATCAACAGATTAGACCACCTTTCCAAGAAAACTGTGCTGAAATTTCACACCAAAATGAAGAAGATGAAGACACCCAGATTAACTTAATGGGAATAAATGATGGTAATACTATTTTTCTTACCCAAGAAGAACAAGAATTATGCATGTTACAACAATTACAGTTACAATCTGGAGAGTCCTTTGATTATAAACAAGGTTATGAATTTCCATTAATGAAGTTAATAAGCAATATAACCTTAGGAGTAAGAAAAACCTAGAAGCCCCTACTAATAAAACTGTCCAAACTCAGACCAAGAAAACAGTGGGAGCTCCTGCAACCAAAGTGCTTCAAATTCTCTCTCGGGAAAGCCAAAAAACTTTCACTCCAAAGATTGTAGCCAATCCAAAAATTGTAGACATTACAGATACTGCTGCTAAAGCTTAAGCTGATATTCAAAAATCAGCTACTTTTAAAACTTCAAAATATGTCCAAAAATCAACTGATACTCAAGCTTCAAATGTTATTCAGATTTCAACTACTTCCCAAACTATTCCAAATAAAAAATTTGAAAATAGTAAAACAGTGGACACCCAAACAGAGACTGAATTACCAACTGAAGATAAGAAAGAAAAGACTACACAAACTCTAATTTCCAAGGAAGAAATCATTCAGTTAGGAAAAACACAGACTCCATTTAATATCCAAACTAAAATTGCTAAATTGAAAATATTAGTTCCTTTAACCGAATTGATAAAAAATGATTCCTACAAAGCCCAAATCACTGAAACACTAAATATAGATGAAGGAGAAGACTCTGTTAATCTAAATGATGACCAAACAGAGTTAATATTTGGTCCTTACGTAAATGGAAACATGAAAAAAGTGGTATTCCTCCCTTCTATATTAGCTTGACTATTCTTGATCAAATCTTACACAATGCTATGTTAGATTCAAGAGCATCTCACAATTTAATGCCTAAAGCAATCAAGGAAACATTGGATTTAGATATAACCAGACCATACAAAGATCTTTTCTCTTTTGATTCTAGTAAAGTTAAATGCCTGGGCCTAATAAAAGACTTGTGTGTCACTCTAGTTCAACACCCAGGTAAGAGTATTGTCATGGATATTGTAGTTGCTGATATCCCTCCAAAGTATGGAATGCTATTATCTCGCTCATGGGGAGAAAAATTGCAAGGATCTCTATAGTTAGACATGTCTTATGCCACAATTTCAGTATTTGGTCAGCCCAAAAAGCTTTATAGAGAAACTTTAATGAAATACATGTTCAGTAGTACAGATAAACCACATAACTATCCTATTTATTCTGTACATTCTGATATGGATTCTTTCATTTTGTATAATTCAAGCACTGGAAAAGACAATAACATAGTTGTAAAACAAGAACATAAAGAACCTGATAGTGATAATATATTTCATGAATCTAGGTGGCACCTAGACTTTGATGGTTCAGTGAACAGATTAGGAGTAGGTGTAGGAGTTTGGATTCATAACATGGAAAATAATCATTCTAAAGGTCATGCCTTTAGAATAAAATTTAAATGCACAAACAACATGGCAGAGTATGAAGCTTTGATCTTAGGATTGAAAATTGTAAGAACCTTGGAGCCAAGAGAGTTTATATCATGGGAGACTCGGAATTAATCATAAAACAAATTAAAGAAGAGTATTCTGTGAATAATCCTAGACTTAGCCAATATAGACAAATTGTTCTAGATCTGTTAAGGAACTTCTTGAAATACATTTTGCTACTAGTCCTAGGAAATAGAACATGCAAGCTCACAGTCTAGCTACTTTTGCTAGCATTTGCAGATTACCTTTTCAGCCCAATCACCAATACACTACAGAGGTAAGACACAGGCCTATTATACCTGATAATTTAAAATATTGGCAGATTTTTTCACAAGATTCTGAAATCTATGATTTTATGAATGTTGAAGGAGAATTCCAAAACTATAACATAGATACTGATTTTACAGTAGATGACATCATAGATGGTGAGATAGATATAAATGTTGTAGATGTAAATAAACCCACTAAATTCACTAAAGTCGAAATAGGTAACTTAGAAAAAGTAGAAATAGAAGAAATAGTTAATGATGATTCTGAGATTTTAAACCTTAAAAATAACTTTTTGCCTAAGGGATTAGTCCCATTAGAAGATTTGTTTGATTCATAGATCATACATAGAAGAATGTAACATAGGAACAAAAGAAAAACCTAAGCTTATTAAATTATCCAAAGCATTACCTCCAACTGAAAAGTTGAAATACATAAGTATGTTTAAAGAATTTCAAGATGTCTTTTCTTGGAGTTATGAGGACCTCAAGTCTTATAACACCAACATTATTCAACATAAAATACCCATCAAAGAAGATCAGAAACACTTCAAACAAAAGCTTAGGAGAATTAATCCAATTCTTATGCCATTGATTGAAAAAGAAGTAAAAAGGATGTATGAGCCACAAATCATATCACCTATTAGATATTTAGATTGGGTCTCTCATTTAGTCACCACTAGAAAGAAAACAGGAGAAATCAGACTCAGTGTTGATTTCGGGAACTTGAACAAAGTAACACTGAAGGATAACTATGCCCTCCCTAAAATGGACCACATTCTCCAGAGGGTAGTAGGGTCATCCAGAATCTCATTACTTGATGGGTTTTATGGATTCAACAAAATTTTAGTTCAACCAGAGGATCAAGCAAAGACTACATTTACCACTCCCTGGGGTACTTTCATGTATTTAAAGATGAGCTTTGGATTGATGAATGCTGGAGAAACATTCCAAAGAGTAATGGGCATAGCTTTTGCAAAAGAAATCCATGACTTTTTAGTTGTTTACCAAGATGATATCACAGTGTTTTCCAAATCAGATAATGAACATATAGATCATTTGAGAAGAGTTTTTATTAAATGTAGAAAATATGTCATTTCTTTGAATCCCAAAAAGGCACTCTTTGGGCTAGAAGAAGGTAAATTCTTAGGACACATAATTTCAAAAGAGGGCATTAGAATGGATCCAACTAGAATAGAGGAAATCTTAAACATCAGTCACCCTAGGAACATTAGAGAATTTCAATCATTCTTAGGTAAAATAAATTTTCTTAGAAGATTCATTTCTAACTTAGCAGAACTAATCAGAGAATTGAATAACATGTTAAAGAAAGATTCAACACCTAAGTGGAAAATAGAGGCTAAGAAGTCTTTTGAGGAAATCAAAGAAGCCCTTACTAAAACACTTGTCCTCATAAGTCCTGATTTCAAAAATATTTTATAAGTTTTTTCTTTTGCTTCAAAACACACAATTGCAGCAGTCTTGTTGCAAAGGAATGATCAGGATTATGAGCAGTCTATTGCATTTTTTAGCAAATCTTTCAGAGATGCTACCCTAAAGTATAATATAATGGAAAAAAAAGCTCTTACTTTAGTAAAATCCATAAAGGATTTTAGAGTGTACATTTTATACTCACACATTATTGCATATGTTCCAAATTTAGTAGTAAAGGACATTCTAACATAGAATGGGCCTGATGGAAAGAGAAGAAAATGGATTGCCACTATTTTGGAATATGATATTGAAATAAAGCCCACAAAACTAATCAAAGGCAAAGGTTTAGCTAAACCCATGGCTGAATCGAACTGTCAGGCCTTAGATATAAATTTCATTAGTGCTCTAGATGATCAGGAAGAGATGGTGAATCCACAGATCAGTGAAGCTTTTTTAGATTCACCTTGGTATACATATATCATATTTGTCTTACTAAATTTACAAGCTCCTCCTGGTTTATCTAAAACTAAAAGTAGATTCTTGAAAATGAAATCAATGAAATATTGTATCATAGACAATGCTTTATTTTGGAAAGATAATGGTGGCATTTTGTTAAATTGTTTATTAAAAGATTAAGTTGAAAAATTCATGCAAGATTTTCATGCAGGAGATTTTTGAGGACACCTATACTAGAAAACAACTGCTAATAAGATTTTAAGGGCAGGTTTTTACTGGCCCACCCTTTTTGTAGATGTCAGAAAATATGTGACCTCCTATCACAAGTGAAAACTATTTGAAGGCAAGAAAAAACTCTTAACATTACCCCTCAAACCCATCTCCACAAAAATGCCATTTCAGCGATGGGGTCTAGACTTCATTGGTGAAATTCACACATCCTCCTCAGCACAACATAAATGGGTTTTGACAGCCACTGATTACTTTACTAAATGGATTGAATCCATCCCTTCTAGACAAGTCACTTCCTTGAAAACAATATCCTTTCAAGATTTGGATGCTCGCAAAAGCTCATTACTGATAATGCAACTTCTTTCAAATCTAAGAATATGGTAGACTTTTATAATAGATATCACATTACCCTTGGCCATTCCACTGCCTATTACCCTCAAGGCAATGGGCTTGAAGAATCCTCAAACAAAAGCCTTGTTAATATCATCAAGAAACTCTTAGAAGACAATAAGAAGACCTAGAACAAAAAGTTGGTTAATGCCTTATGGGCAGACAGACTCACTACCAAAAAGTCCATTGGTACATCTCCTTATCAACTAGTATATGGAATGCATGTTGTTTTTCCATCCTCTTTAGGAGTACCAGTGATGAAAATGATTCAAGAACTGCAGGTAGAATCCAATGATATCCAAAGGAGGATAAATTGGACAGTACATTTGCAACAAACCAGGGAAGAAGTCTATGTCAAATCCCAAGTGATCCAAGATAAAATCAATAAGATTTTTTAGAAGAAAAACAAAGCTAATGATTTTTACATAGGTGACAAAGTACTCAAATGGGTTCCAGAAGAGAAGAAAAGGGTAAACATGGTAAATTTGATTTCCTATGGCAAGACCCTTATATCATTTATGGTTACAGAGGTAACAATGCATTTTTCTTGAAGAAATTAGATGGAACAGATATACTAGGTGGACCAGTCAATGGTAGAATGCTGAAGCATTACTTGTCCCCAGATTAACATTAGTTCATTTGTTTACTTTGCTAATTGTACATCAAATTGCAAAGTTTAGATTGGATTGGATGATTATCTCTTGAGGTTGAAGCCTGAAGAGAAGGCCCTAAGATTTGAAAGGTGTAGCATCATATGTATGAATAAAGCAGATCGCAGAAAAGCAGTTACAAGGCAAGCACAGTCAAAGTTTCAAATGTTATTGATCTTAAAGTTCTATTCACACTTTTCCTACATTAATTTGTCAATTCGAGTGCGTGTCCTTTCAAGGTAACATGCAAAATATATGCGGGGGGAAGAGTACCATCCGTTCTGACCAAGAGTTCATGATTAAGATTCAAAACATTGCTGTAAAACTAAACCAAATACAGAAATCAAGAAAAGTGATTACAAGAATTAACAATCTATATCAGTAATGATAAAATAATAAATAACACACACAGAAATGTGCAGCACCTGATCAGAAGAGCGAGCCCAACTTTCTGATCAGGGTTGTGTTAATCATAGTGAAGAATGGAGCAGCAAAAGAGATGGTACTTTATTAATTTGGAAAGAGCTATTACAATATCGATAGGGAGTCCCCCATTTACAGGAATAACCTGTCTTTTATACTCAGCAAGGGAGAACAAAATCTTCCCCCAAAACCTGGTAACTGTATACCTAGAAATATACATTAGTTTAGAAATAGCACCAACACCAGATAAACAAGATCAACAAATGGTCCAAGAATGGTTCAGGGATCTGCGACTCTGGCTACACAGCTTCCTTATGGTTGGTCGTTGTTGTGAATTGCGGATCTGCTACGGGACACTGAAATATTAGTACCTCTTCTCCAGAAGCTGTGGTCAAACATACATTTTAGTGTTGTGAATAGGTAAAACCTCGCGACTTTACTTAATTAACAAAATATTCCAATAGATAGGAAAGGGGTGATTACCTTATGGATTTAGCATAGTAAAAAAAGGTGAATAAGTGTAGAAAGGTCAAAAAGAGGGATGGAAATTCAACAGAAAGATAGCCCGATTTGGTGCCCAACATATCCTCCCAACTAGCCTTCTGCATGCCCTCATGCAATTTGCTGCCTCTGTAGGTCTGGGTTTTACAGACTGTAGGCCTGTTGGAGTTGAGCAAGATCATACTCTTCGGCCATCTCTGTCCATGGAACTTTGAAGCCATCTGAGTGGAGGACTTCCTTCCACCAATCACGCAGATGGTGGGGAACTGAAACCTGATGGTGGGGAACTGAAACCTAATCCCTATCCACCGAACCCTACATGTTCAAAGACACACCACATATATGGGCACTCTGGTGAGTGCTCGTGCAAAATTTGGTGCTCCAAATGGTTCCCTATTCCAGACGGCTGTAGGTGACATCATCCACCTTTTCTGACAGCAATCAAGGGCTTCGTCTTGAAATGTGACTAATTGTTTGACACAAAGATCAAGGCACCATTTTTGTGTTCTTAGCATCCTTTCCCTGTTCCCCCCAATACCCAAAAAGGTGTTGTGTTTAGTGAACATGGTGATTGACATTTCATGTTATCTTCTTACTATAAATGGCTTTGTAACTTGATTGGAATCAAATGTATTAAAAGCCTTCTGCCAGTTGATCTGATTAAAAGTGTAAGAGGTGAGGGCCCTTAAATGAATGTCTCCCACATATGGGACCGGGTTGAATTCTCTATCCAGGCGCAGTAGATACCCATGCATGTAAAACTCACACATCAAATGCTGAGTTGGCACGTCATGGCTCCTCATTATGCAGAGGAATTGTACACCGTCCTCTATTTCATAACTGATCTCATCCTTAATGCTCTCCATGCATAATAAAAGAAAACGTTCATGCAATAATAAAGAATAACAGGAAGCAGGGGAACAACATGCCATCACCTCTTACGCTAGGTTAAACATCTGCTCCTTATCAGCGTTCAAGTCTGCCACTTGCCTTTCCAGCTGCTCCATCTTGAGTTGTTGCTTTGCATGCCTCAATATCATGACATCCATGCGCTCCACATATTCAAAAATGGTTGTGGAGGCTCGTTCCTGAGTTCTCCTGACCTCACTTTGATACCGAGCTGCAGTGGATTTCCAAGTCTGCAATTCAGTCGTTAAGGCATATTCATGGTCTTCAAACAGTCGCTCGACTGGGTCTGTTTGAGTGGTAGCAGAAGTTGTGGCTATATGGTCCATTTGAGTCTCTGCTTCTGCTACTGTGGCCTTGGACTTTTTGGCCTTCCACTTGTATTTCTTCATCCTTTTTTGTAATTTATGTACCTACCACCTTAGTTTCCTGACCTCCATCTTAAGCCGCATTGTTTCTTTAAATTACAGCTGGTACTTTTTATTGACAGGGGGTCTTTGCTGTTCACACAGCTCCACCCTTTCTTCCTTAACCAAAACTTCCTCAGTTTCGGAAACTGGCTCAGCTAGAGGTAAATCCCCAGGGACAGCTTCTGCCATGCCGACTATCGAGTTTTCCTTCGCTGCCTGTTCTTCTTTGATTATTTCTTGCTTCATGGCCTTCTCGCCTGGCTTTTCCATTGGCTCATTCATCGGGACCACTTCGCTTGGTCCCTCCTCTTCGCTAATGACTACTTCACTTTGTTGAGTGCTCACTATGACTAGTGGTGCCCTTGCGAGATGCTCTCCTGTTAATGTGTTTATTGGAACCTGTTGGGTCCCTATAATACTAGTGATTACCCCATTACTATTGTAGTTGTACCCCTTATTAATATTGTTGTGCCCCTATTGTCCCCATATTGTTATTACTGTGCCCCTTAGAATCCCTCTATTGTTATTTTTGTGGCTCTATATTATTATTGTTAGGTCAGCTGGGTTATATTGTGACTCCTTAGACTCCTATTTATAGAAAGGAGGTTTTATCATTTGAATCATCCAAGAATTGTTCATTTATGTAATGTAAAGGAGGTTTCCCCCTCGAAGAGGCTGAATTTTAAGGCGTTGATCTATCTTTTCTATCTTTTGGTGAGTTGGTTCATAACATTTGGTATCAGAGCTTTCGATTCTAGGGTTTCGTTACTCCAAATAGGTCATCGTGGCATTTTCGCTATAACCTTTCTTCTGCGATGTTTCAAAAGCTGAAAAAAAACCCATTTGAGATGAAATCGCTAACCTCGGGTCTGAATTTCAGAGCTTTTCACACTATATTTGCGAAGATATGATCTAAGGAAGTTGGTCTTTTTGCAGACTCCTGAATTACATTCCAAACAGGTGACCTGGGGAAAATCGTTATAGCTTTCTCTCTGAGCATCAGATTGAAATTTCGTAAGAGGGTACAAAAAGAGGATGGACTGTAGCTTCTTGTATATATTTTCCAAAGCCAAAGGTTGAAACAGTGACTTGTGGCATGTCGTAGAAGTTAGCTCTACTAAACTAGTCTATAATCAGGTCACTATGGGAGATTTGGCATAACTCTTCCCTGGAGAATCAAATTTGGATCAGACTGTTGGCATTGGAAAGAGGACTCAGAGGGCTACCACAGGTCACAATTTCAAAACTGGATGATCCAAAATTACAGAGATATATCAGATTCAATATCAAGCTCTTACAAAGTGAGAAAAGTTGTGTGTAGTTTTTTTTTTTTTTTTTTTTTTTTTTTTTTTTTTTGCATAAGCTTGGTTTGAAAAAATAGTTTGAAGGAATTCAAAGGGCATAGTAAAGCATTATTATCGGTAATTGATTCCACGAGGAAAGAAAATGAAAACACCTAGTAAGCAACATGAAAGCTCTAGCATGAGTCATGAAGAAGAGGAAGACATGCAACATGATATATCAAAATTACGAGACCAAGTGCAACAAGTGTCACTTGCACAAAAAGCAATAGAATTTAAGATGGATGGTTTAAAGAAAGGTGTAGAAGCTAAGATGGATGGTTTAAAGAAAGACGTAGAAGCTAAGATGGATTGTTTAAAGAAAGGTGTAGAAACTAAGATGAATGACATGGAATTCAATATGGATGATTTGAAGACACGCATGGAAGATTTGAAGATAGACATGGAAGATTTGAAGATAGATTTGACAAAGTTTCTACAATAAAAGCTTACTAATGGTGAAAAGGTAGTAAAGAAAACTCATGATGAGAACAAAATAAATGTTAATCATGATTTCATAGACTCTAATGTTGGATCGAAGACCCACCATATTCCAAAAATTGGTATGAGGAAGTTTGATGGCAAAGGATCCCACAACATGGATATTACAGATGGAGCAATTTTTCGATCTCAATAATGTGCAAAACACACAAAAGGTACGTATTGCTACTCTATATTTGGAACCAAATCAGTTTGTATGGTATCAATGGCATTGCTCTCGTAAACAAACTATCACTTGGGCAATTTTTATGGAAGAATTGACAGCACATTATGAGGATACAAAAATCAACACTTTTTTTAGCCAATTGATAAGTCTCAAAAAAAAGGGTTCAATAATGGAGCACATTGAGGAGTTCCAAAAATTGAACATAAGGGTAAAAAATATTCCAGAGGACCATAGGGTTGACGTGTTCATAGGGACTGTAAAGGATAATATCCAACATGATGTTCACCTTTAGGAACCTGATTCATTAGAGAAGGCATTCAGGTTAGCAAGAAAAATGGAAAGCAAAATTATGGCAACCAGAAAGTATACCACTCACAACTATAAAGATGGAAGTGTTGTTGCCCCTAGTCTTCCACAACCTATAAGGTCGACACCACAAAAATTGGAAGAAAAAAGAGCAAAAAGGGCTTTGTTACAGTTGTGATAGCAAATACACTAAAGGTCATAAGTGTGTTGAGAAGGAATTATTCTACATAGATTGTGAAGAGGAAGAAGAAAATGAGCAAGAAAGGTCAAAAGAAGAGGATATACTCTAGGAACAAAGCCTAGATAAAGAAGAAATGAATCCGACCATATCTTGTAATGCATTGTCTAGAATTACCACTCCTCAAACCATCAAGATAGAGGGACAAATCAAGAAAAAAAATGTAATAGTGCTAATTGATTCAGCAAGTACCCACAATTTTACTCATTGTAAGATAACAAAAGAATTAAATTACTTCCTATATCTAGCACCAGAGTGTCAAGTGATGGTTTCAAATGGAGGAACAATAAATTTCTCTGGAAAGTGCCATAATATCACGCTATCCATGGGAGAATATATATTGACTAGCCTAATGCTTTCCATTCCAATGGGAGGTGCTGATCTTGTATTAGGAGTCCAATGGCTACAATCCTTGGGTACAATAGCTTTTAATTTTCAAGAACTTTTCCTGAAATTTTCTATGGAAGGAAAGGAAGTTGTATTAAGGGGTATTGTAGAGAAACCGGGAAAGATAATCAGCTCTAATGGTATGAAAAAGCTTCTAAAAAAGGAATGAAAAGGTGTAATTGCACAATTATGTTCGCTAGATGTTTCCACATTAGAATCGTCTATTTTTCCAGATCTCCAAATAGTCTTGGACAATCATTCCAAGGTATTTGAGACTCCCAAAGGTCTCCCACCTATTCATGATCATGATCATGCTATTCATCTGATTCCAGGAAGTGTTCCTCCAAACAT
>APFE030706140.1:16729-52816 GCA_000404065.3 Pinus taeda
TTATTATTGTTAGGTCGGCTGGGTTATATTATGACTCCTTAGACTCCTATATATAGAAAGGAGGTTTTATCATTTGTATCATCCAAGAATTGTTAATTTATGTAATGTAAAGGAGGTTTCCCCCTCGAAGAGGCTGAATTCTATGGTGTTGATCTATCTTTTCTATCTTTTCTTGAGTTGGTTTCATAACAGACCCTCTCCCAGTTCCCCTGCCTCAAGGACCTCTACTCTTTTCTCCTTTCAGGCTCTGAAGTGCCTGTCACCTGAGCAGCATCCGCCCCACCCAGTTGTGGTCTTTGTCATAAATTCAAAGCAACAGGAACAACGAGATCTTATTCTATGTTCCGAGGGGAACGAGATACCCTTGCTCCTCTTGGGATAGAGGAGAAAAAGAAAAACTGGCAGGGATCTTCAGTGTTTGTTCCCGAGGTTGATGTTGTTCTTGTGGGGTAGTGCTAGCCTCATGCTCTCATTCCTCCTCTTCCATTGGTTCTATGGTCGGAGTGGTCATGACCTCTTCTTCATTTAGGTTGTCCTCCTCCATGGGATCCACGGTGGTAGGAGGTCCTTGTGGGGTATCTTCGGTCGCAATATCGACCAATTCGCCCGTCCTTACCTGTTGTGGTACTGCCTCTATTGTTGTCATGCTATCAATTTGCTCTGATAGCTCCACAGTTGAGGCTGGTTCTTGTGGAATAGTCTCAGCCGTGGTACTAGTGGGTCTTTTTGTTTCAACTCCTACATCTTCCATTGGTTCCGTAGTTTCGGCTTGCTCTTGAGGAGAAACCTCTTCTTCAAGATCTTCAGCTTCCATCTCCATCTCTTCTGGCTGCTATTGGTCGACATAGTCATCTCCTTCTGCATATTCTTCCTCCATGGCTTCTGGTTCATTTTCCCTGGTGGCAACAGCAGCTGTTATCTCTTCCTCTATGGAATCTTGAAACAGTTCCCACGGAATCAGAATACGTCTAATTTCATTCATCACCAATAGTTGGACCAGCCCACAGTGGGTAATGATTGCCAACACCTGTCGCGACCCTTGAGCCGAATGTGCCATTAGATGAAGACTTCTCAGTAAGAAATAAGGCATATTTAGTGAAAAGGCCTTTGCTTGGGGAAATCGAAGGTGAGCTAATATTTAGAGATGGTATTTGAATACAATGGAGTATCTCCCCTCATAAGTTATTTTATGACAAACTATGTTACCCCTCCCCATGGGTGTGGTAACGAGTTTCAGTTGTATCCTCGACCCTTCTACGCAATGCTTTCTCCTACCTGCAAAAAGGCTTCAGGAGACTCTGGGAGGGAAGTCCTCCTTGAAAAACATCACTGTCCATTTTGAGGGAGCCTGCTAACTTCTGCAATGGCTTCCTCCATAATAGGTACTTTTATCCTGCAGACCCGAGAGCTTTCTTCTCCTAGGTTGAGTGTGAATTCTGCCGCAATTTCCTCATTCAACCCTCAACCTGTCAAAGTAAACATCCCAGCCTATGTTTTAAATGACCTGCCATACTTCCTGACTATTTTGGACTCTTGTTGTATCTTCTGGCTCATGCCGCACAGACTGTCCACCCATAGCTGTAGAGGTGGGATTAGCACAACGATTACAGTTAGCTGGTAGGGGAGAATGACAAGGACCCAAACTGTTGGCAACAGTAATAACGTCATGGTTGCCTCGGGGAAAAAGGACGCAACAGTACTGGTACGTTTGAGAAATCTCATAAATGATGGCAATTTATGGCAGTATGGTTGGATATTTTCAGTGATTTAATGCAGCGCGTTGGGGAGGTGACTGGTTATAACTCTTTGCGTATGAATACGCATTCCAATGCGTCGAGATCATGATTACTAAGTACCTTAACCATTAGATTTAGTTTGATGTGAATCATGTGACATGAATGCATTTTCATGGTACACCATCGTTTATTATGACGCCCCCCCCCCGGAACTTAATTACGGTCGTCTATGGTACGTATTGTGTCTTTTTGGAATATTGTAATTAAATCCATAAAATTCAGTGGAGACATACCTGGGAACCTACCTTGTGGTGGAGTAATAGCACAGGGAGTAACAACAGCGACGGAGTAACAGCACCAACGGAGTAATAACAATGGCAGAGTAATAACACTGGCGGAGTAACAGCAACGGTGGAGTAACAGTACCGGCGGAGTAACAGCACCGGCGAAGTAACAGCAACAACAGAGTAACAGCATCGACGGAGTAACAACAACAATGGAGTAACAACACTGGCGGAGTAATAGAAACGGTGGAGTAACAACACCGGCAGAGTAACAGCACTAGCAAAGTAACAACACCGGCAGAGTAACAGCACCAGTGGAGTAGCAACATCCGTGGAGTAACAATATCGGCGGAGTAACAACACCAGTGGAGTAGCAACATCAGTGGAGTAACAACATCGGTAGAGTAACAACACCGAGTGTTACATTTCTCTAGGCCATATTCCTTTGTTATTCCTGCAAAATACAAATAAGTAAGTAATAACAACTTTATTTTATTACTTATTTATTTATTTATTATTATTATTTATTATTATATTATTATTATTATTATTATATATATTATATACATACATACATACATACATACATACATACATACATACATACATACATACATACATACATATATATATATATATATATATATATAATATATATATACATATACATCATATACATATGCATATATATATATATATATATATATATATATATATATTAGAGTAGAGTGTGAGTGTCTTGTATACCAACAACCATTAAACCAGATGAATCAGAAAGGTGTTTGATAAAGCCATCTCTAGAGGCTGGACGGTGGTATAGCTTTAGATGGTGTCCATTTAATAAGAATGAGGTATGATTCACAGCTATTGTAATTAGTCTAACTGTTCCATTATCAAATATTGCATCCACTTCATATGGTCCCATCCAGCGAGTGAGAAGCTTGCCTTTGAAATCCTTAAATCGAGAGTCATAAAGTAATGCCCAATCCCCCACGTGAAACACCTTACTCTTGATAAATTTATCGTGCCATTTCATTCTCTACTATTGAACAACAATAGTCTTTTAGATAGCTACTAATCGAATCTCGTCCAACTCATTCAGCTATTCTTATCGGTGTTTCTGTGCTTCTGATAGGTCTAGGTCTACTTCTAAAGCTGTTATGAGTGTATTGATCTCAAATTCTACCAGAAACAAGGCGGATTTCCCATAGACTAACTCAAATGGAGAAAACCCAGTTGTGTTCCACCATGTTGTTCTATATGCCATAAAGCTTCTGGAAGTTTCTTTGCCCAGTCCCGACAATGACTTGCTACTGTTTTTGTCAAGATATTTTCCAATATCTTATTTGTACTTTCTACCTGTCCATTTGCTTGGGGGTGATAGGGGGTTGTCACTCTATGTTTAACCCCATATTTCGGCATCAGCTTCCCTATCATGTGAGATGTGAACTCCGACCCTCCATCTGACACAATTTCCCTTGGAGTACCGTAATGAGCAAAAATTTCTTCAAAGAGAAATTCTACCACTACTTGCTCTGTTGCTCTTGCGACTGCTCTGGCTTCTACCCATTTAGTCACATAATCGGTGCAGACCAAGATGTGATATTTCTGATGAGAAGGTGGATTGAAAGACCCAACAAAATCGATGGCCCATTTCTCGAAAGGTTCGAGCACTACCTGGGGCTGTAGAGGCATTTCATCTGCTTTCCGAGGTTGTCCCATCTGTTGGCAACTATCACATATACAGACATAATCCCTAACATCATGAAAGATGGAAGGCTAGTAGTAACCCATCTGTAGCAATTTATGGCTTGTCCTCTTATCTGCAAAATTTCCTCCACAGGGGCCATCATGGGTGGTTTTTAATATCTCATAGATATCATCTTCTGCCACACAACATCGAATCTGTTGGTCAACCCCTGTATGAAAGAGATACCCTGCCATCCATGAATATCGGGTACTATGATGAATAATCTTCCTCTAATCCTTATATGACAAACGGCGAGGCACCTTCCCTGTAGCAAGATAGTTAGCAGTATCTGCATACCATGAAGTGTTAGCAGAAACTGCAAAAAGATGTTCATCTGGAAAATTATCTTCAATTGGTGTATTCTTACCATCATTTTCTATCCTAGACAGGAAATCTGCAACCACATTGTCCTTCCCTGGTTTATCTACTATAGTAATGTCAAATTCTTGTAGTAGAAAAATCCTTATTGTAATGCGACCAAGGGTAACAGGTTTATTCATTAAATACCTAAGAGTTGCATGATCAGTATGTACAAAGGTAGGATACCCGCTAATGTAATGCCGGAATTTTTTGATGGCGTAGATGACAACAAGGAACTCTTTTTCAGTCACTGTGTAATTTAATTCAGCAGGGGCCAATTTCTTACTAACATAGTAAACTACATATGGTACCATGTCCTCTTGCTATCCTAATACTGCACCAACCGTTGTTTGGGAAGAATCCGTGTGAATATGAAAAGGTAATGCCCATTCTGGCCCTCTAAGGATCGGAGCGCTACAGACCAATTCCTTGATTTTCGTGAAGGCTACATCAAGTCATCTATCCACACAAAATTTGCATCTTTTGTCAACAATTGAAAAAGTGGATGTGCTACTATAGCAAAAGTTTCTATAAAACACCTGTAATAACCAACACAACCAATAAAGTTGCATACCTGCGTGGGTGTTTTGGGTATCAGAAAGTGCAGAATTATCTTTATTTTAGATGGGTCCATGCGGATTCCTTCAGCCAAGAGAAAAAGTCCTAGAACAATTCCTTCCTCCATCATCATATGCCATTTTACCGTACTTAAGGAGACACGCGCCTGTATGCACCTTTCAAGAAATTTTTCTAAAATTTTCAGCCCTTCCACAAATGAATCCACGTATGGAGTAAAGTCATCCATGTAAATTTCAACACTATCATCCACCAAATCAGAGAAGATCCCCAAAATTTCCCTCTGGAACGTTGCAGGTGCATTACACAGGCCAAAAGGAAGGACCCGGTATGCGAATGTTTCCCAAGGGCATGTGAAATTGGTTTTGTCCTGATCTTCAGGAGCTATCTAGATCTAGTTATACCGACTAAATCCATCTAGGAAGGAGAAGAACTTTTTGCCAGCTAATGTATCCAAAACTTGGTCGATAAATGGTAAAGGAAAATGATCTTTCTGCGTTGCCTTATTTAATTCTCTATAGTCAACGCATATCTGCCATTTACCATTTTTCTTGGGGACCATTACTAATGGAGAAACCCATTGGCTATATGAAATGGGTTAAATAAAACCTACGTCCAGTAATTTCTGAAGTTCTTCTTTCACAACATTTCTCAATACGAGGTTCATCCTTCTTTGAGGTTGTCTAACAGGACGACAATCTTCTTTAATATATATATGATGGGTACATAAATTAGTAGGAATCCCCTTCATGTCTGAGTAATCCTAGGTGAAGGCTTCTTTATGTTTCTGATGGACATCTACAAGTTGCTTCTTCTGGGATTCTGACAGGTCTAGATTAATGTTCGGGGTCTTTCCTGGTTCTAATTCCGCAGGGACACTCCCATGTAGTGCATCTACGGTAGCTCATCTGATCCTTCTGTTGTTTCAATAGTTCCCTATGTTTCACAGCTTAGAAGGGATTCTAGGATTTGTTGATTTGGCTCTAAAACGGAGCAAGGATCATCCATAAAATATGTGATTACATCATCCTCTGATTCCATTTTTAATAGGAGGGGCTGCCCAATAGTAAGGACTGGTCTTAATTCCTCATTTTTTGTTTCAGGCTCCTTCCTGGATAAAATTTTCTTGCCACCTTCTATTTTTGTAGATGGGTTTGGTTCTGCAAGTGGGTATAACACTAAGTTCTTAGTGTTGTGCCCATTTGAAATGACCATGTGCCCTAAACGCAACCCAATGTAAGCATCAACAGTAGCCAGCCATGGCCTACCTAAAATCAGAGGGTGGCTGTCAACCGAAGATTGTGTATGCAAGACAAGGAAATCTATGGGATAGTGCCATGAATCCACTGAAATTGTTACATCTTCTAATTTCCCTACTAGTTTTACTGTAGATCAATATTCTAGTTCTAACACTGTAGGCGTATGTTTCAAGTTATGAGGACCTAATGTATGCATAGTTCCAGTGGTGATAACATTGATGGCAACACCTAGATCTACCATCACATTCGGAATTTCTACCCCATTAATTTGTACTGTCAGAATTGGGTTCCCTAGATCTCCATACTTTACAAGGATTGACACTCCCATCATAAAATCTGATAATTTTCCCATGACATGAATAGTAAGGCGGTCTTTGGATTTCTTTGTAGGTTTCTTTGAAAAATATTCCTTAAGAGTCTTTGCATATATTGGTACATCCTTCATAGCTTGTAACAGAGGAATTTCGACAAATAAGTTCTATAATTCACCTAATAAGTTGAATTCAGCTTGAGGGCTTGATTTACTCAAAATCAGTCTCTCTGGATAGGGTGGTTCAGATTGATGTTGTTTTGCAGGAGGCGCCTGGTTTCTACAAATTTGTTTTGGTTCTTTGTTAATTAATTCTTATTCCTTACCTTCATTATCCAATTGTTCAATGATAACTGGAGGAGGTTGAACATTGACTATCCGCCTTGATCGCAAATTCATTTCATACAACTCTGCAGTAGAAATGCTATATGAAGGTAGGTTAAGAGTGTTGGTTTGATGAACTCCCTTATTGTTAGGATTTGGGTTAGGTTGGATTGGAAGCTGGGGATGGGCAGGTTGACTACCAGGAGGCACATTAGAGGGCAGCTGGAGTTGCTGCTGTGGCATTGACTGAGGAAACTACCCAGGAGAGGATCCTCACCAAGATGGAGCCCACGGGGAGCTCGAACTAACTTGAGGGTTCCACTGCTACCAAGGTGGAAGTTGGTATTGTGGCCACATGGGAGGATAGGGCATGGACTGAGGATTCATATTGAAATTACTGAAATATTGAGATGGGTCTAAGTACATACCTTGATTTCCCATTGTTGGTCGAGGCTGCTATAGATTTTTAGACCCCATGAGGTACAGTTGCTTTGTGTCTTCTCCTGTCCCTTGAAACACCACTTTCAGGCCTGGCAAGGAGGGGCATGAGCTTGTTGCATGATTTAATTCACAGATTGCACATTCCTCTATGGACTTCAATGGACATTCCCTCTCTAGGCGCTTCTTTCTACACTTCGAGCAGAATATAGCCATGGTCCTATCTAATTCTAGTTGCTTCTATTTTACTTGTAGCGTATCCATTTGTGCCGACAGAGTACTCAGGATATCTGTTTTTAAATTGTCTAGCAGGTTTCCAATTTTTGCCTTCGTAACACCCCCGCTAGATTCTTTTGCTGAGCGAATCCCTTGTCTGTTTCTTGCGAGCCCCTTGAGCACTGAATGAACAGTTCACAGATAACCTCGAAGTTTTCCTTAGAGATATCTCCCTTTCCTATGATGTTCAACAATTCCAAAGAGTCCTCATGAAAATCCCAGAGGAGGATAATTTTTAAAATCTCCTTATCCAGGTCAGAGTGACCTGACCTTTGTAATGTGTACTTAAATCATTCCACATAGTCTTCCAAGTTCTCGTCTTCTTTTTGTGTGAACTTAAAAAGTTTCTCTTTGACATTCCGGGATTTGCAGTGATCCTGGTATTTCTCCAGAAAAGTTGTTTGCATCTCATCCCATGTGGAAATAGAACTTCCTCCAAGGCCAATGAACCATCACAGAGCTGTCCCTTTTAATGTAGTATGGAAATTTTTTAACTTCTGGGCATCCGTCATGTAGTCATACCCTCAGCACACTATATCAAATTCAAATAAAAACGTGTCAGGGTCTTCTGAAACAAGGCCATGAAAACTTGGTAAGGCTGCTAATGGGAGAGGCTTTGTGGGTGCACCAACTCCCAGATCCCTGATCGGAAACTCGATGGTGGAGGTTGTAGGAGCCATAAATATCCTCCAATAACCGCTGGATATTTCAACAGCCTCTGTGGAAGATGGTCGAGGGTTCCTCACCACTTGGTTTCGAGTTGCTTTGACAGCACTGCTCTGATCCCTCAACGATGCAAGTGTCCTTTCATTTCCTTCTCCTGCGTCCTGATGACTTGATCCCTCAGCTACAACCTCCTTTCCTTTGCTGGAATGGCTTGACTCTGTTGATGTTCTGCTTGCAACCTCTTCCCCTTCTATTACCAGCATAGGGTTCCCCTGGTCAGGTATACTGCTAGATGTCTCCTCAACCGCTAGAGGGGCCTACTATGTCGAATTGCCAAAGAATGTTGTAGACAACACTGGTTGATCTACTGATTGTCCCTCGGATTTTACTCTCCGTGCACCTGGTCTCATGACTGCATGAGAGGATGCTTCTGATTCAACATTTTCTATAATTTGCTGGTTGTAAGTCTTTCTTCCCAAGTCTGGTCCTCCCCTCCTTGGGGCTCTCCCACTACCCCTCTTCTTTTGTTTTGTGTTCATACAAATGTTGATATGACAGAGGGTCTTAGTATCAACCTACAATGTTCTAGTCTTGAAGTAAGGTGTCAAAGGACCATTCCTTCCCTAAGGCAAAAGAGCTTAAAAAGAGAGACAGCTAAAAAAACAGGAATCTAGGGTTCAGGGCCCTGAGCAGGGCATCAAAGGATTCCTCCCTCCCTAGGACAAGAATCAGGGAAAACCACATGCCTCCGAGAAGACCTAATACTTTTAGATCTAAAGCAGGGCGTCAAAAGACTCCTCCCTCCCTAGGTTAAAAGTTAAGGCTTCCCAAAGAAACACACAAAGGGTTGAAAGAAATAAATCTAACTCAGGGCCTAGAGAAGGGCATCAAAAGACTCCTCCCTCCCCAGGACAAGAGGTCGACTCTATCAAAACAGGAAAGCAAATAAAGACAAGTAGAAAGAAACACTTACGCTCAGGACCTGAAATAGAGTGAGAAAACTCGTTCTCTCTCGAGGATGAGAGATTGACCCTCTGGTTGGTCCAAATCGTGTCTTGCACCTTCTTAACTTCCCTGGCAATGGCGCCAAAATGTTGGGGCTCAGGTATGAACAATCTATTCACCCTTTTCTTACATTAATTTATCAATCCGTGTGCATATCCTTTCAAGGTAACATGCAAAATATATGCAGGGGCAAGAGTACCACATGTTTCGACCAAGGGTTCGTGATTAAGATTCAAAACATTGTTGTAAAACTAAACCAAATACAAAACTCAAGAAAAGTGGTTACAAGAATTAACAATATGTAGCAACAACCATAAAATAATAAATAACACACAAATAAATGTGCAACACCTTATTAGAAGAGTGGGCCTAGCTCTCTGATCAGGGCTGCGTTAATCACAGTGAAGAATGGAGCAGCAAAAAAGATGATATTTTATTAACCTGGAAAGAGCTATTACAATATCGATGGGGAGTCCCCCATTTAGAAGAATAACCTGTATTTTACACACAGCAAGGGAGAACAAAACCTTCCCCCAAAACCTTGTAACCGTATACCTAGAAATATACATTAGTTTAGAAACGGCACCAACACCAGATAAAGAAGATCGGTGAATGGTCCAAGAATGGTTCATGGATCTGCAACTCCAGCTACACGGCTTCCTTATGGCTGGTCATTGTTGTGAATTGCGGATCTGCTGCAGGATGCTGAAATATTGATACCTGTTCTCCAAAAGCTATGGTCAAACATACGTTTTAGTGTTGTGAATAGGTAAAACCCCGTGACTTTACTTCATTAACAAAATATTCCAATAGACAGGAAATGGGTAATTACCTTGTAGATTTAGCATAATAAACAAAGGTGAATAAGTGCAAAAAGGTCAAAAAGAGGGACGGAAATGCAACAGAAAGATAGCTCGATTTGGTGCCCAACAATATTGAACATACTTTTTCTTTCTGCAAAATGTTTTCCCATATTAGAAATAAAAAATGTAAAGAGAGTAAGTCCTAAAAGAAAAATACAAGAACTAAAAGAAAAGGATCAAGAAAGAAAATAAAAGATGTACCCCACAAAAAAGAGATAAAAAAATAGATTCTGAAAGTGATGCAAATTCAAATGCCACTACTTTTTACTTTGCCTTGCAAAATAAGATTGTATGCAGCTTGTCAAAAATGCCACAATCCATGATGGTCAAATAGTTTAGTCGTGATTAATTCATGCTTTAAATTTCATGCTAATAGATAGAGAATAAAGATCTAACCAAACTGTTTAATCTTGGTAGATTAGTAGTTAGGTAGAGAATAATAATGAGCTCATTAGTTTAATCTGAGCCATTGGAAGTTATAAGATTACAATTAGATAGTTTTCTTATCAAAGAAAAAGAAATAAAGGGTTAGCAAGCTCAAATGCACCCAATAAATGAAGAGAAAATGCTAGGGTAAATAAAGTGTAGGTAAAAGAGGTTTTGGAATGCATAAGGTTGCTAGCTCAATTGCACCTTCATCATGCTTAATCATGTGTTTCATGTGCAGGAGGAATTATCGAAGAAAGAGGACATTCAAAAAAGTTGTATATTACTTTGGGTATTTATCCTAAAAGTTCTATACACTTTTAGGCCTGAATACTAAACCTCATTCACTAATTTCCCCTGATTTTACTAAACCCCTTACATGTCTAAATTATTAATTTCCCTTCATTACCCCTTCATTACTTTTCATTCCCTAATATTTTTCCCCTTCTTGATTCCAAAGGACCCTTCCCGCTTCATTTCCCCTTGTAAAAATATCCCTTCCCATTCATTTTTCGTTTTCCCTTATTTCATCTTATTTTCCCTTGTAAACCCACTAAAACCCCCTTATCCTATGTTTAAAAAGTTAAAATGTATCGGGCCCGATTGAAAAACCCTCCCCGATACCATTTTAACTCATCCCAAATGCTTTTTCTAAACACCTGCTCTCATATTCCCCAAACCTTTTATAATATTCTAACCTATAGTCTCACTTTATATATTTCAGCTTCCCACTATATTATACCTCCGATCCCTCAAAACCTTAGCAGATGGGTTATAACCCTCGGTCATATAACCGATGGTCCCCACTTCTATTTTAATAATCTCTGCCATCACTTGTCCTCGGGCCCTACCAATACCCACCCTGACTCATCCCTCACAACTCTGACACACAATAACCCTTCGATCACCCACCCCCAGATCCAACGGCTCGCATCCCATATCACGCACTCCAAAGTCTGATCTTTAACATCTCACAAGCATGTGAAATTCACAGTTTTCCCCACCCATATTTTTGCTATGTGGTAGCCCCACATTATATTGTGTCCTCAGAAAAAATACCACCTACCGCTCAAAAGCGGTGCAATGAACCATAATACTACCTCCTCACATAAGATGAAACTGCCTGCTATTCAAACTTAACCTTGTGCCCAAAATTTAACCACTATTTGTTAAAAACCAAAAATTCACCCTTTCCATCCTTTTCACTATTATTATGTTGCAAAGAACCTCTGCCAACCAATTCTAAAGCCCAGAAACTTTGCTCAACTATTTTAACCCATTTACGACCAGAATACGTTTTAGACTCTGATTTGAAGTAGCATAAAGACCATTGAAGCCTTAGAGAGCCTCTGCTACCCCCAGAGAACCCTTCCACATACCAAATCTTCGTTTTCTAGGTATTTCGGAAGTATCAGAAGGCCTATACTTAAGCTTTGCACAATATTTTTAATGAGTTAATCAATTAAACCAATTCAAACCCTAGCCAACCTAAAGCAAGCCATTGTTGCATTCCAAACCCTTTGTTGCAGATTGTATTCATCTTTCCACAGGTCCTAAACCTACTCCTTAAGCTAGATAGTGATTAGTTCAACAAAATAAAAAAATCTATGGCTTCCCAAAGCATTCTGAATGAAAAACCCCTGCAAACTCCTCACTTGAATATTGACCACCTCCCATTGGCCAACAGAGATTTCCAGATCAAGGACACAACCTTCCCTAGCCATAAATTGAAATTCCACTACTGGATTAAAGACAAATTCCTCAACCAGAATGATGATATTCCATTATGGGAGTCTAATTTACCCAAATACTTGTTCCGATAGGTATACCTGTTCCCTGAAATCATCCACCTATGCCAACTCTGCTATATCCCAAGTGAAAGAGCCATAGTCTCTCCTAACCAGCAGATTTTATTCACAGTCACTGCAGAATCAATAAATGAAATGTTGCAGATCTAGCCAAAGCCTAATGAAACCCCATTTTCTATTGAAAACCTACTTGATTTGTACTTAAATCTGGACCTTCCCAAGAGATCTCAAATTTTTCATACTTTCATCCTAGAACACACTCATATTCCTACAGACAGTCCTCCATACTCTGCCACCATTTTCTTTGAGAGGGCCAAACAGATTGTAACCATGATGTCTTGTATTCAAGGATATACCACTGATGAACATGTATATGAGCCTATACTTGGTTTCCTTTCTATTTTTTCCCAGGAAAGCCTCCAACTACAGTTCTCAATTTTGCCTAGTTCTTAGCAGATAGAATCCATGATCAATTGATCAGATTGCTAGAAGAAAGAGTATTCAAATACTCTTCAGTATTGTTCCATATGTTCCTATCCTTACAGTCATAAAGGTTTATAGTTAACATCCAAAAATGGGACACGAAGGGCCATCCTAGATCTGTTATCTTTTGGACACACTTAATCCAAAAATATTCCATAATTTTCAGCTACAAGGAGTTCATTGATTCAGCTGTTCACCCAGTGGTTAACATGCTAATAAGTAGCAATCAACCCAGGGTCAATGATGAGATAAAGAGAGTTTTATAGTTTTCCAAATATAGTAGAATATGGGAATGGTATTTATACCAGAACCACACTGAAGTAAGGGTGTATGGATGTCAACTCACTCCATATAAGCTGCCCAAATATCTCCCCATGAGGATATTTGCATTAGAGTATATCAGGCAGATCATAAATTTAGATGATGTGATTTTTCTATCAACCAGGAAGAAAACATAGTTTAAAATCAAAAACTAGCTTGGTCCTTTTATCTGCAATAATAGGGAAGCTAGAGAAGAAGTAGAAAAATATTTACAGGAAATGAGGTTCAGTAATAATTTCAAATGGCAGTATGATCCTTTAGGTGTCATAAACAAATTGAGACTCAAGTTTAAATTGAGCCCTTTTATGCATGAGTCCAAGCCAGAGATTGAAAAATATTCCAACTAGTCAGAGTGGTTGGAAAACACCTTAATGGATATGGAGAAACAGATGGATACTAGTTCCATTCTACATACTCCAGACCTACAGGACCGAAACACAAAAAGGACTAGGGAATAAGGCTCTTTCTCAAACAAGGATATAACAGATGACAAATTTGAAATTATGTATAGGAAGGAACCCAAGCTAGATCATGTAAATGAGAAAGAAGAGACAGTTGAGACAATTGAAATCATTGATATTGACACAGTGGTTAAAGAGAATACAGCTCCAACATTTTCAGAGGAAACTCATCTACCTTCAACCTCTAATACTAAGATTATTCAAAAGCAACATAGTATTCAAGTATCTTCATCAAGCAAACTATTAGATAAAGAAAAAGACATAAAGGATAAATATAAAGCAATCAAGTTAAGAAATGAAGCATTGAAAGTTGAAACCTATGCCCAATATTTCAAATAGACTCCTAGTGATCAGAATAGGTTACTTTCAGCTTTTGACCTTAAAACAGGGAAAATGAAGATGAGCTTTTTGCAGCCCACAGTACAACATCCTAAGTCATCAACAGATTACAAAAATATAGAATTTGAAGTTTTGGCCAAGAATTTTCATCCTATAGATCAAATTGAGTTTCATAAGCAAGCAGGAGAAATTATATACTCAACTATGACCAACAAAGCTATGAGTGTACAAAAACTTCAAAATTCTCTAGAGAATATCACAACACAATTTAGAATAGAGAAGGCATCCTCACAAGCAAAGGATAGCAGAATTAAATCACTAGAATAATTGGTTATTGATATTGTCTATAATCCAAATGACATCAAGGCAGTAGAAAAGCTCATAAAAAAGAAGAATGAAGACATTGCTGCATTGAACAAAGCTAAAATTGCCTCCTTCTAAACGTCCATAGACCAAGGAAGTTCTAGAGAATCAAAGCCAAAAAGATGAGATGATGGACCTCATTCTCCAGTTAAATGCTCAATTAAAAGAAATGGAAAATGAGATGGATAAGTTAGTGCAGGAGAAATAGGCCAGCATGAAAGCAGTTACTATCACTACTATTCCAACAATTACTACAATAGTTCCTTCTACTTTGGCAGCTTCAGTGGCCACAATAGTTCCAGTAGCTACAACACTCCACTGCATCAGTAACTACATCAGCAATAGGTTCAACAACAGCAGCAGCTCATCCTAACGATGAAGCAGGTAAATTAATCAAAGCTATGCAGGATATGTCCATCCAAACCAATGAAATAAATAGACTTAAGGAACAAGTAAAAGTTCTAGGATGAAAATAAATTGGCACAAATCATGCATAAAATTTAAACACATAAGCCAAACAGATTGACTGAGAGAATACAAAAGTTAGAGAAAGAGTTGACATTGAAAGAACCACTTTCCCAAGCAAAGCAGCAGCTATCGGCCAATACCATTAACCCTGTTAATGATATTTGGCCTTTTATACAGGTGATATTTGAGCAAAATGATTTGTTCAAAGAGGTTGGTGAGGCAATTCAAAGGGTAAGAGCCGAACTTGGGAATAAGCCAAAGGAAGCCTCAAGAATAATCTAGTTCCTTAACTCAAAGAACAAGTATGAATTGCAGGAGCTTGTAATAGCTGACAAAACTGAGACCATAGTAGAAGTAAAGAAGGTAATCACCAAGAGGAACTTGATGACACAACTTGAGGAGAAATGCCAAACAATGAGCTAGCAATAGCCAAGTTTATGGTGAAATTTGATGCTTTGAGGCAGAAAGGTCTACCTAATCCATTGGTGATTAATGGCAGGGTGATTAATTCCTCCATGAAAGGGATTCCTACAAGAAAAGTGCTTTATCAGACTTTTGAGAACCTTTTTTACCTACAGTATGAGGTAAAACATCTCTTTATAAACAAGCCTACTTTTGCAAAATACATAGAAACTGATGAAATGTACAAAAGAATGGTAAATATTAAATTACCGGATGCAGAGTCTTGGGAAAAGTTGAATGATTTACTATGAAGAGGAAAGGTAAAACAAATAATTCCAGAGCAGTCAAGGTAAAACACTGAAGAGTAACAAAGTTTAAAGATGAAATATTATCAGTAAAAGGTAGCATAAGAGATAGTCAGTGAAAAAGAAAACAACAAGAGAGAAAAAGCATCATAATATCAAAGAAAAGCCAACAACAAACAATAAAAGAGGGACAGGTTGCATCAGTTACATATATGTCTCTATCTTCTTGCATGAAGATATTTCTTTTTCCTTGAATAATGCCTAAAACAGTTTAGGATATTTTGTAATAGTTTTTTTATAAATACTTCATAATTTGAAGTATTAGGTGTGGATTGTTGAACATTTCTATATTTATATTGATCTAAAACCTGAGGGTTTATTATAACATTTTCAAGTCAATAGACTGGACTAAGTAATAAAGGCATTGCATTAAAATATTCATGTGTTGGGCCACTTCAGTAAAGATTGTTAAATTGTTATTTTCTTAAGTATTTCTCAAACATACATGTTTTCCAATTTGAATGAAATAACTAGAATGTTAATACAAAATTTGTTTAAGTACACTCTGTCTTGAACATTTATTCATTTTGATGTTTTCTTCTGATATCCAACGTAGGGAATTCTTCATTGCTCCCTAGTTTAAATTGACCTCTTTCTTTTCCCTCATTATCCGATTTGAGGAATCCTTAACTGCTCCTTGACCCCGATTGAAAAACCACTTCACCATCCAACCTAAGAGATCTGAATTTACTCAGCTACCTTGCCTTGTGAACACTATCTTTAAAACTTGATTCAGTTTTGTTTTCTTGACATTTGGACTCCATGTCCCAATGGTAAAGAGACACTCATCTATCCATCTAAATTAGTGATTCCACCACCAAATCAAATCAAATCCCAACCAAGCTTAAATAACTAGCCTAAAATCAATTAATCCAACAAAGTTAAATCATTAAGAGAGAGCCCTCTTTAAGAATTAGGAAGGTTAGATCCTGATCTCAAAAGTAGGTTTGTGGTTACCTCTATTATTTCTTTAAATGCAACATCACAACCCTAGGGAAATTGTAGAGTGATAACATTCCCCAAGGGGGAGCGTTCTGTAACAACCCTGGTGGAAAATTTCATGTAATAAAAGTTAATAAAGGAAAAATAAGACCACGGGTAAGGGACACTTATTCCAAGGTAAATGTTGGGCAAATATATCCTAGTGGGCATCATTGAATGTGTGTTTTGGCTAAGGAAAATTGGAAAAGGCTAAGGCAAAAAGGCATTTTGGCATATTTATTTATGAAAATAAAGGAAATTAGGAGAAATCTAAGGTGAAAGGTCATAGGTTGCATGTGAAGGGGGAAATGAAGGAAAACAATGGAAAATGAAGAAAATAGAAGCCTCGTGAATAAAAAGGCTTATGAGAATCAGTTCATGGCTTTTGCCAATTCAAGTTTGGATCTCTCTCACTATTCTCTCTCTCTCTCTCTTACTTTCTTGGTCACTTAGAGTTTTCTTGGAGCACTCTAGATTGGAGCAAGGAAAGGAAAGGAAAATAAAGAAAGGATCAAGGAAAGGAAAGAAGGAACAAACATTTTCAACAAGAATACTTGTAGGTAACCTTTTCATGTGTGATTTCCTAGCTGGTTTGGACATGCATGACTTCGCATGTTGGTGTATGGTTCTCTTACTATCAGTGGCATGGTTTTACTCGTTTATGACAATGGATTTCAGCCTAGACTAGCCGTTTTCCGGATGTCATGGTATGTTCAAATGTTTATTTTGGTTTTAGATCGTTGGTTTGCCAGATGGATTTTAGAATCCAAGGTGAAGGTGGTCTTAGGGTTCATTACCAAAGGCCTAGGAATCCCTTGACCGGTTTTGACGGGATACACAATAAAGCCTGAGGGAACAGTCTTGGTTTAGGGCCTAGTGATTCGAGTTTGGATTGCGGTAAATCCTGACAAACAAGGAGACAAAAAATTCCTCAAGGATAGTGATGGATTCCAGATGGATTTCCAAGTTTTGTTTGGTTGTGATCGGAGCACCCATTTTGGTGTGATCATGGTTTGGTGAGGGTGGAGGTTGTTTAACCTCTAGATTTCCTTGGTTGTTCTAGGATTGGTTGTTCTATGAGATCCCACATTCATGCTTGGAATATGGCATGGGGATGACTGGATGAAAGAGAGATTTGGTTCAACCATTTCTATGGTCGTGCGGTACGTGGAAGTCCCAAACCTTGTCAGATTTTCCTATGGTTAATAAAAGCAAAGTTCTCTTACTTTTGCACTGATTTATATGAGGATTTAATGGATGTCATATCTCTCATATTTATATGGTTTTATGTTGTTTATAAGCATGGTTGAATTATTGGTGCATGTCATGGTTATTTCATATATTTACTTGTAACGATAAAATGGATGGATGCAAGACCTCATTGATGATGTAGTAGTTCAATGGACAAGGAGGTCATATTTATAGTTATATTTCATAAGTTGTTTAAATCATTTATTCTTTGTCCTGTATCCTAGACATGTAGGTTGCATTGATGCCAAGTGCTTGACATAATGTTAGTCATGGTTGGGGATGCTCGGGCCTAGTCCTAAGGGTGATTTTTGATTAATCAACATTGTTATTATGTTTTTAATGAATTATGGAAGTTACAAAAAGTACTGGGCAGAGGCTAGGATTTTGGGCTAGACAGTTGGCTTAAATCTTGGGGTCGTTGGCACATAACTGATAATTATAGTCCACAGTCACTGGTAGGCAGGCCTATGATACAGACTTTAGGTGCTTGGTCACTCCCTTGCCTATAGCGTGAGAGTGACTATGGCCTAAGAGTTGTAGAAGAGCAGTGGGACCCAGCGACAGGTTGTCTGAGTGGCTGACTCTCCTTATGGTTTTCTTAATGATGTTGGATGATTGTATGTGATGTTCTGTTGATCCCACTTCCTTAAGGTTACATAGGAGGTTGAATCTAATTGTAGTAGCACCTCTCCTCATGTTTACCTTGGTTGGAATGGTTACTTTGGGTAGACCTAGGAGGGGGTGTTACATTCTTTTTCAAAAGAGGTTAGCCTCACAACCATTATCCATGTCCTTATTAATACTTATCTCTCAATAGTGATTCTCTTGTGCATGCAATTCACATTTATTTCCCTAGAAATTTAACACAACAACCATTACCTCTATGCATATAAACACATTTTATTTTTCCAACAACACTAACACAATAGATTATCTTCTTATGTACCTAAACACATATTCTCTTCAAGAAAACTAACATCACAGCTATTTCTTTGTTCAACTCAACAAATATTAATTTCTAAAAGAAATCATAATAGTTATTATTTATGAGCACAAATTCCTTTCCAATAAACTAATACAATAGTTATTATTTATGTGCACATGTTATTTTCCAAGAAAACTATATAATATTTAATATTTATGTGCACATATTCTTTTCCAAGAAAACTATTATTCTCTACAATATTTTCAAGGAATTACTTTCAAGAAATAATTTTTATGTAAAAGATACAGATGCATTATTTTCCAAAATATTAGCACATTAATTTAGATTTTATCATGTAATATTTCCAAGAGAATGAAATGAATAATATTTTACACACATGATTCATATGCAATTGTTTTCAAAAAATTAATAACATGATTCCTTTATCTTTTTTATGCAAAGTTCACATGCATTTCTTTTTTCAAAAAAACAAAAAACTAACTTATCTTTTATGCACAAATTTGTATGCAATTTTTCTCCAAATAACAAACTAACTTAACTTGCACAAAATGCATATGCAATTTATTTCAAAGGAAATCATGGTTACTTATAGTTTACAGTTTTATGGCCGACGAGCCCCATCAAAACTAACTCTTGTTTTCTAAGGAGCATTATCCAGAAGATGTGTTGGGGATGTCATGTCTGTCACTTTCATTCCCAACTCAACTCTAACAAACGTTCCTCCTAAGATTTGTATAATAGATCTAATCCTTCCCTTCCCAGCCCAATATCAATAGCACAAACTTTAAAAAACATAATCACCATAAATTTAGTTCCTCAATAAAGGTGGAACGCACCATCACTCCTTTCCACACTAATTTTCTTATCATCGCATCACAGAGTAGACGAATACAATACAAACTAGTAGCATTAAAATAATATTATGTGAGTGGTCACATGCTTCGGTTCATTCCCTATCGTAACTATTTGGGAAATGAAAAACTTGACATTAAATGTAGTTAAATCAATGGTTTATGAGAATTGGATACCCTCACATGGAAGAGGAAATTTAGCAGAACAATATAAATCATTCTTTGGAAGTGGTTCTAGTTACAACCATTTGTAATTTTTTCTTGATATCATTTATTTAATTTAATTTAACTCCCTCCCAAATAATTTAGCTTCAAACAAATCATAGGTAGTTTTAAACTATTTTCAGAACCCTAACATGTTCTTAATGGTTAATTTTTGTTAACATATAATTTAATAATATTCGACAAGGAGTTTTATAGAAGATTTTAGGGTGGGGATATTGAAAACTCCTCCCCTTAAAGATATCATTGTCCTTGACACTCATCATTAAATTTTAATCATAACATCCATCTCCAAACAATCCAAAAAGGTGATCCTTCACCTTCAAAATGAAGGATTTTAGTTCCAGGAAATATCAATAAGCAGAAACAATAATGTTTTATCAATGGTAATAAGAATTTAGAATTGCAAAAGTATGCAATTTATACTTTCCATTACTTAGCCATCATTCAATTTCATAGAAACAAAACAAAGTCTCTATACCAACTTATTGCTACTTTCCATTTATTTTTGGAAATCATGGTCACTTTATGCAAAAACTTTAACTATAAGTGGTTTCTCAGCTATAGAAATCATTCTAAGAGTGGTTTGAAATCCCATCAGAGAGCACATAGGGTGTTTTCAAAGCCTCCATGAAAAGCACCTTGTAACGTATGATCAACAAATCCAATATGATCACATTAATCACAATCACATTACATTTATTCACAACATTTTCAATCAAATGAAATAATTTTAACTATCAATCATTCATGTAATATCAGGTGGTGTTAGTTTGGAATATTAGTGACAAATTCCAATCGTTGGACTAGATTCCTCTTTCCAAGAAAACCAAAATTGACCTTTGAAGAACTGAATTTGGATAGGGGAAAGTGTCTTTTTGAAGTCAAGCCCATAGGTACTCAAATTGTCAAGTTCGGCCTAAGGACTAATTTCCCCTCCTCCAATGCATATAAATTCAAGTGGCATCAAGCTCATTTGGACATCGGATCACAACCTCTCTTCTTCTCTATAAAATTTTATTGGTTTGTACAGGTCTAAGGCAATGTTCGTTTCACACGTGCTTAGGTCCAAGGAGGCATTTTTCTGCATTAACTTTTTGTTGGGAAGTTTAACTTCAGTTTGATCGGGTTTGACTTCATCATTTGACTTTCTTTGACTGGGAAAATTATGATTTCTTGAGGGCAATTTAACTGGCACAAAAATTAAGGTGATCTGGGTTGTTTAACAAGTGTTGACTTCAGGATTGACCACAGGTTTGACTATAGAGAAAATTACAGATTTTGACCAAGTTTTACTGGGTGTTTTTGGATTGTTTTGGACTGAATTTGACTATCACTTGAAGCTAAATTTATTTCTGATTTGATCGAGTTATTTGGAATGGTTTACTGTTGACTTTGTGGATTGATTAGGGCACACTTTGACTGTTGTTGACTTGGACATAAATGTAGATTATTATAGTTGACCAAATTTGACTTTTTCATCATTAGCACATTGAAACTTGGTTGGTTGATTAGTTGATAAGTCAAATATTTGGCATGGACCCTCTTTTATGGATTTAGGCTCATTTTACTCTTTGTTAAACATTTTCGACAATCTAATAGAAGAAGATTTTTCAAAGGGTTTTCCCCCTTGTGGGGTTTTTCCCTCATCTTTGACCAAATTGGTGTTTCTTGTCAATGTTCTTTGTTGTCTCCTATTGTCATTGAATTTATTATTCTATCTTGAATTATTGTTTTTACTAGAAGAATGATTTATTGTTGAAACGATTTCTTAATGAAGGATTGAACTAGTCTAAAGTAATTGGGATAACATAGAGCAGTGGAAAATTAACATGGTATCAAAGAAGAGGTGAAGGATAAACCCAAAGTAGACAAGTGGTAGAGCAATCATATTTGGAAAAGTTGGAGTCTATCTAATCAAGTCAATATGTCTACCTCATTCTTCAAGGAAGTTGAGAAGTTGAGAGACTCATCAAATTTCGCTGCTTGGAAGATTAGATTGGAAATCATAGTAGATGACAATGAGGTTTGAGAAACATACAAGGAAGAGTTATTAAGCCTCCAGAAATGCTCCCACTTCTTCCAAGAATAAATACAAGAAAGGTTAGTTAAAATCAAAGAAAATTATAGTTGATGGTTTACAAGATCACTTACTTTCCTATGTTGGAAATTTGAAGAAGTCTAAGGATATGTATGATAAGTTGATGGGAATGTATGAAATAAAAAATTTGAATGAAAGAATCTCCTTGAAAGATCAACTCAAATATATGAAAATTAAAAAAGGATAATGCGTGCAATCTTACATCATGACGATATCTCATCTTAAATACCAATTGTAGAGAGTTGGGGAAATTGTACCTAACAGGGAGTTGGTGTTGGTAACCCTTAGAGGTCTCCCACCTATTTGGGAAACCTTCATTAATACTATAATAAATAGCAATAATTTCTTCTAACTTTAGGAACTTGATGGAAAACTCACTCAAGAAGAATCCATGATGATTTCAAGAGGTGAGATACAAAAACATGAAGGAGATCCCACTTCTTTCATTACTCATAACAAGAAAAAGAAATGAAAAGGAGGTTCATAACGTTTAAGCAACCATTATCTCCAGAATTCTAATAGAAGGAATGGAAGAGAAAAGGAATCGTTGCACATTGAATTCTACAATCATCACAAGAAAGGTCACTATGCTCGAGATTTCCCTGAGAATAATAATGCTCCAAGATACAACACTAGAAGAAAAAATAGCAGGTTCAATAATCAAAGAGGAAGAGATGATTGAAGGAATGGTTGTAGTGAAAGAGATGGAAGAACAAGAAGAGATGATTTGAATGATTGTGAATAATATCACCATCCTCAAAAGAAGTCAATAAATTCTAGGTATGAAAGTAATGTTTCTACTAGTCAATATCAATGTATACTTATTTATGCTCTTTCTAGTTCCTCTCCCATGGATACTTGGTATAGTTGGTTGGTTTATAGTGGGGTGTTTCATCATTTCTCTAGATATAAGGAGGTTCTCCTTACTTTGGTAGAGAGGGAGTCAAATTTAAAGATTATTCTTGGAGACAACTCCATGCATCCTGTTAAGGTTTATGGTTTTGTTAAATTTCACTTGGACTCTAGGGAATCTGTTTTGCTTCATGATGTGATGCATGTGTTGGAGTTAAAGAAGAATTTAGTATCTATATCTTCCTTGGAGGAAAAAGGAATGGTGGTTTCCTTCAACACAATAAAAGTACTTACCTGGCCTATGGGATCCTTGATGAGATATGTTTTCACATTAGGATATAGATTTGAAGGACTCTAGAGATTCCTTGGAAGACCGCTTATAACATCGGTCCATGACACTAATAATTAAAGAAAACTGTAGCATCAAAGATTGGCACACCTACACTATGAAGCTCTTCCAAAATTGAAGAAGTTGGTCTCTAGGATCCATGATTTTCAAGCTCAACATGTTGGAGTATGTCCAAGATGTGTCAGTGGAAGGAGGATAAGGGGACCATTCCCCTCTATCATGAATAAGACTAATCACGTCCTCACAATAATTCATTTTGACATATTTGGAAAAATTCCCTCACATTCCCTTGCTTGCCATACCTGCTACATAATCTTCATTAATGATTTATTGAGGAATACATGGATATATTATGTGAAACATAGGGATTTTGAGCAGCGGAGGCCCCGCGTAATGGTTTTGGGGCATAAAGTCCGTAGTTTATGGGAATGATGGGGTAAAAGTTTGTAAAAAGAACAGAGCGTGAAATGTAATGGGTCGAGTCAAATGGTTGTCCGCCCAAAAATAATATAAAGAAATAGGAAGTGAGTCAGCTTGAACATGGTTCGCAAACCATGGGAAGGTATAAATAGAGCGAGGCTCTAAGGTAGAAAGTAGCTTTTTGATAGATCTGATGTGTTATGGGTTTGAAGAAGCGGTTATAGTTCTAAGTCTATAAGTCCGAGTCTGGGGTGGTGATAGGAGATAGAGGCTCCACAGCTATGTGCATGGAGGCCTAGTAGAGTCCACAGCTGTGTGCGCGGACCCCTGCAGTTGTGTGCGTAGGGTAGAAGTGGAATGTATTGACTCAACATATTAATAAAGATAAGTGATTCTGGAAAATCATAGATCTGTTCTTGTTCTCGTTTATGCATGGTTTAAGATCTATTTGTTATATTTATGATTGGGTTCTACAAATTTATCTATTGAATGAATGCATACACTAGAATTAACGATTAAAATGGTTTCTTAAGTATTAAAAGAAGTAGATCTGAACTTCATTAATGCCATAAGTAATATAATAAAAGACCTGAACTATGCGGAATGAAAGGGTGCGAGGCTACGATATGATTCATGAACAGTTAAATCCTCTCCAAGGCACCCCCACAATGCAGAAACCTGGTTCCAGCACCCCCCCATGCTACCTCGGGTGAGACTTCAGTCTGCGCTCCACGGCCTCTTGCCAAAAGGGTTGGTAGCGTGGGTTTTGTTTGGATAAATAACTCTTCCGAGCCCGGGTCAGGCCCCAATAAGCCAACAAATGGTTCCGTTGCTGGGACCAGAATCTGCATAAGGGGTGTCAGGTGGTGGAATAAAAGGACACTGCGAATAAAAGGAATAGAGATCAACTAGATCAAAAGATAACATGGCAAACACAATCAAGTACCAGTGTTCAGGTGAGTAGGAAGTGAAAATCTAGAACAGTTTTGGTTTGTAGTGAAGGTAGTATGGGAAGCACATGGAGTTACAGACGGAAATGTCAAAAAGGCCACTTTGGTAAGTGTACTGTAGGATTGGGCATTGACATGGTATATAAATCATTCTAGAGATAATCTGAATGAGCAGGTAACAGCGATTTAGGATGCATTGAACAAAGAATTCAGTTGACTGAAATCAGAAACACAGTCGATCATCGGATTCAATGAGATCGCGATGCTACCGGGTGAAACCCCATGGGATCTAGATTAGAGACTAAAGAGTACAATCTGGGAAGCTAACATGATGCTGATGGATGCACAGCACTACACGTGGTTTGTGGTTTCTTTGACACCACACCTCAAGACGGCGTTGTCGCAGCAGAAGATCTCGACCCAGGCAGAGGCACTAGAAACAACGATGAGGTTGCATGAGACGCCAATACAGGACCCTGGGTTGGGAGTTCAGTAGATCCATGCACAGATCCAAAATCTATCTAGAGATGTAGAATTTGAAACAAGAAAAGGCTCCCAGACCAGAAGCACGCGAAGAAGTATGGTGTATCAATTGTAAAGGTTAGGGTCACGACAAAGATCATTGTTCGGTGTTTACGAACTATTTGATTGCAGGGGGACAAATTCCATTGTGACCAGAGGCATCGGTAGGGCTGAGCGTGACGCCCTTGCTCTGGTGAGTGATCTGTTAGGTGGGAGGAAAGCACACCATGGACAACTGTCACCTGCTGCCAAAATTCACCCAAACTCGCCCGGTAGCTATTTTGTAACTTTTGTAGATCGGTAGGGCATGATGAGTGAGACTGCCATAGCTATGAGTTATTGATGGATCAAACACCCACCTACAGGATGCAGACTGAGGCACGAGGACAGGATCCAGCAGTAGTGATAGCGCGTGCTGGGTTCCGAGGATGCGGACGAGGACGAGGAGCCATCGGCCTAGGAAGGGGTCACAATCAGCTGTTTTTCTATAAATGTGGAGGACCAGGGAACTACGTGCGAGATTGTACCAATCCGATAGGAATTTAATGCCCATATTGTGAAGAGTTCGATCATGAAATGATAGATTGCCCCACACTGATAGCACAAATATGCGAGAAAAGGGCAACCCAACCAACACCGACACAGAATGTCCAAATGATGAGATCTGAGCTGCACGAGGAAGATGCCTGCGTAAACCTGATGTGCAGAAGTGGCACGACCATAGGAGAAGATAAGGGAAGCCTGACCAAGGAAGACGTTGGGGTCCGCGAGGAAACAAGGTTGGAAACTAGGAAGAGCTTCGCGAAGGTATTTACCCCAGGTAGTAGGGATCGACCTGAAATAGGTCCCTCAATGCTAACTACCTTTTTAGAGACATGCATGAAGTTGCTACACGATAGTAAGGTGGTTAAAGGATTACAGGAGCTAATGAATAGATGCACAGGGTTGGGCGAACCTCACGTAATCAGGAAACTAGGGAAGCAAGTGTTGCATACTGGTAGAGAAATGCGATTAACGACATGGATTAGCGATTATGAGATGGACTAGATCATTCTGGACTTAGGGTCGGATGCAAATGTCCTACCTAGGTGGACATGGGAACGCATGGGCATACCTGCATTACAGTGGTCACCAATTCAGTTACAGATGGTGAACCAACAAACAATCTTGCCCATGGGAAGATTGAAAGGAATCCTTGTGGATATAGCCAGCACTAGCTCACAAACTAACTTTGAAGCAATAGCAGTCATGGATGGTCGTAGCTCTTATCCTGCATTATTAGGGGTCGATTGGGCCATGGATATGAATGCAGTCATCAATTTAAAGGAAGTGGAGATGGTCTTTGAAAAGAATTCCCTACGCATATTCATTCTACTTGACCCAGAAGAAGGAGCGCGCTACACAGAACCCGTCCGTGAAAGGAATACAAACTTAGATCATATCTACAAGATAACCACGCGGGGGCAAGATTGGGTAAATCTACCCATGGAAGGAAGGATGATGGAGGAACACGCAGATCCAGACTCTGACGAAGAAGATGAATAGTGACATAACTAGTTGAGCAGCGTATCCACACTAAACTGCAACATGATGACACAATCAGTATATTGTGTAAAATCCCAGGATCGTGAGCTGCCAAATTATGATGGGCTGACATAGGTAGGTGTATTCCTGACCAAGTTTGAGAACACAATACCAGAGCACCAGTGGTTCAACACATTAAAATGGGCATTACACGCGACGCTTGCACGATGGTGGGGAACACATGAAGGAACCTTTGAAGACTAGTGTGACTATAGAAAAATGATGCAAATCAGGTTTGGGAAACAGGAACTATGACTGACCATGAAGTACAATGAACGTGATGACCTGCGCATGCACCTTACAAGATGGACCAAATCCTATGGGGAAGAGCCCGAGCCGGAGTGGGTACATTTATTCTATCATACATTGGATGTTATCCCAAGGAACTGGTATACTGAAACAGAGCTTCAACATGCTATCGGCGAGTGGGATATTTCGCGCAAAGGATTCTTGAAAACATTCTTGTTCCAAGATGAATGGATGGATACTATTGACAATGTGCTAAAAGCAGTGAAAGCTACCATTTTTAGAATTCCACTAGAACCAGAAGAAGTAGCACAGCCAGCCCTTGGAATGTTACAACGTGCAGGTAGAAGATGATGAGGATGACCACAGGAACATCAATATTCCGGAAACAGAGGGGAGCCGCGAGGTTTGCGGACCAGCAATGGAGGACCCTGACATCACCACGCCACTGAAAAAAAAACAGGTGAGCATTGGCACGGAGGAGGAGTCGGGGTATGCCACACTTGGAGACCATTGGGATAATGTAATTGTAGAGAAATTCGTCGAGTTACTCAAGTAATATCAAGACTTATTCCCGACAAAAATCACAGAGTTAAAAGGGATCATCAGCAACCTAGGAATGATGAAGATAACTCTAAAGTGGGACGCGAAACCAGTCAAGTAGCGACTCTATTAGTTGAACCCAAAATATAAAATGAAGGTCCGTGAAGAATTGGACAAAATGCTTGAAGTAGGAATAATCAAACCAGTGGAGGAATCCGATTGGGTAAGTCCCATGGTTGTCCAGGAGAAGAAATAGAAGGGAGAAATTCTCATCTGTGTAGACCTAAGGAAACTAAATGATGCATGTGTGAATGACCCTTTCCTGATGCCATTCACAGACAAAGTACTAGAGAATGTGGGTGGATAGGAAGCCTACTCTTTTACGGATGGTTTCTTGGGGTAACACCAGATCAAGATCACACTGGAGGACAGGAGAAAAACAATGTTCGTGACTGAATGGGGTTGTTTTCAGTTACAGTGATGTGCTTTGGATTGAAGAATGCATTGACAATATTCTCACGTGTTGTGGTAGCTACATTCAAGGAGTTCATACACAAATTTTTGGAGGTATATCTTGATGACTGGACTATCTTCGGGCTAGTCAAGAAACATACTGCGAGTTTACGGTTAATGCTGGATACATGCTGATGACACCAGATTGTGCTAAATCTAAAGAAGTGTACGTTCCTCATCCTATTCGGGAACTTGCTAGGTCATGTGGTGTGTAGGCAAGGTTTGATGGTCGAATTGGCAAATATTGCCGTCATACTCAATCTCCAAGCGCCGCAAAGTGTCAACAATTGTGCGCTACACTGGGGCACATTGGTTACTATTGGAAGTTCATAAAGAGCTACGCGCAGATTATGGCTCCGGTGGAACAGTTGTTGAAGAAATATGCTACTTACTGTTGGAATGAGGAATGTAATAAAAGTCTGGAAACTCTGAAGGAAAGGATGGCATCCGTGCCCATATTGGTCTTTCCAAAATGGGATGTCAAATTTCACGTGCATGTGGACACGTTGTGTATCGCGCTGGGTGCGGTACTCACACAAGAAGGGGTGGAAGGAATTGATCACCCGATCTCGTTTGCCAGCAGACGAGTGTCCAAAGCTGAAAAGAGCTACTCTACTATGGAGCGTGAGGGGTTGGCCATGGTATACGCACTACAGAAATATCGCCATTATCTGCTCGGAGGGCATTCCAAGATGTACACGGATCATTCTACGCTGAAATACCTAGAGAATAAGCCTATGTTGGGGGGGCACATTTGTAGATGGTTGTTGTTGTTCCAAGAATATGATTTTGAAGCCATCGTAAAGCCGATATGTTTAAATGCAGCCCCAGATCATTTGTCTTGAATTGAGAATGGTGAAGAGCCCATGAACCTAGAGAAAGGGTTACCGGATGCACAGTTTTATGCAGTACGCATCGCGGATGGTCACTTTGAGGATATTAGCCATTTATTAACTACAAGAACTGCGCCACCAAGGTACTCCGTTCAGTGGAAGAAAGAATTGGTGATACGTGCAGCAGATTTTACTGTTATTGCAGGACACCTCTACAAAATGGGCAACGATGAAATCTTACATAGATATGTATCAGAATTTGAGCACGGACAGATCCTTACTGAGGCACATGGGGGAGTTGTAGGTGGACATTATGTGGGGCGCGCCACAGCATAGAAGATTCTTCAAGCTGGATTATGGTGGCCGACTCTACATCAAGACTCCAAAGCATTCTGTCGGGCTTACGATGTCTGTCAATGGACCGGGAAACCATCATGAAGAGTTGAAATGCCACTCAAGCCAAAGATGATGCTACAACTATTCGAAAAATGGGTGATCGAATTTGTAGGGCCTATCGCACCGCCGGGAAAGACGGGCGCGCACTATGTTATCACCGCAATAGAGTATTTAACCTGATGGGTAGAAGCATAGCTAGTTAAGGATTGCACAACCACTATAGCTGCAAAAATTTTGTTCGAGCACGTGTTGACACGATTTGGATGTCCAAAAATTCTAATGAGCAATCACGGAATAAATTTCCTAAATGAGACAATTAGTGCGCTCACGGAGGAATTCCAGATATATCATCAATAGAGTACGTCGTACCATCCGCAAGCAAATGGGACTGTTGGAGCTTTTAATAAGATCCTGGATATCGTGTTGACAAAGGTATGTAATGCACAGCAAAATGATTGGGATTTACACATACCTGCTGTATTATGGGCCTACCGAACAACATGCAAAAAGTTGACGAGCCAGACACCTTTTCGGTTAGTCTATGGCAAAGACGTTGTGATGCCAATGGAATACATTGTCCCCAGTTTAGGCATTTCCGCAACGACAGGCATGGCTGACCGCACAACATTGGAAGAGAGGATCACGTAACTAGAAGCGCTGGAAGAGGAACAATTCCTGGCAGGGTTCCACCAATAGGTATAGAAGAAACGGGAGAAAGCTTGGCATGATCGTCACATCAAGTTGTGCACACTCAAGGAGAATGACTTAGTGTTACTCTACACCAACAAGTTTGAAAAATTTCCTAGAAAGCTTCGAATGCATTGGTTGGGGCCTTATGTTGTCAAAGAAGTCATTGATGGAGGCGCGGTCGAGTTGGCCAACTTGAATGGAGAACCTTTCTCATGCAGAGTAAATGACAATCGCCTGAAGCTTCACACGAGTGGGTTGACCACCTGACTAATCAACCAATGTATAGTCTCACCACTCCGGGCAGTTGAAAGAGAGCGTGGGATGATGAAGAAGTCTGTGAGGATGTTGCGCGTTCCCAAGGGTGGGTGTAGAATTAGTATGGTACAAGGTTCGCGGTTGCGCAAAAGGAGATGCGACACTGCGGGGCAAAACAAGGAAGTGACAGCAGCTGTCACTGTTCATGACAAGATATGTGAGCTAAGGCGAAAAGGAGCGGGTGGCAGACAATTAAGTTACCAAGTACGAGCTGGATTTGGAACGATCCATCGCAGATGCAGCAGTACAATGCCAAAAAAGGAGGGAACGGCTAAATTTGAATTTCGAACTGCTTATAAATTACAGGGGCGCATCCACCGAATGAGTTGCGGTTGTGAAGTGAGTAAGCTATCTTGCCTATCTATTGTTATGGCGGTGTTGGTCATTGAAGTCGAGGGGGTCAACTCGGGCGTTGTTATATGGCCAATAAAGATGCAGGACCCTCTCGGAAGTGTTGTGTCGACAGTAGGGGAGGAATCGGCAACACATAGACATGAAGAAGAATTGGTCCGGATGTCGTTTTCTAGCCCATGGGTTGGCCAGCGACCCATGAAAAATAAGGAAAAGACTGTGAATAAGGAGACAAAAGACAGAATTGCAGTTACCAATTTGTCCCCATAGTACCTTGAAATTGGGATTTCATGGATAGCAACATCGTTCTTACAAAAATGCAACACAAGTGGCAGCAGACAATGTGTGAGCTAGTTCAGAGATTGGAGATTGGCTTCTATGGCGCAAAGAGTTCCCGTATGTGGCACCCCAGCTTGAGCTAAAATCCTATGAGGGGGTGCTCTGTGTTAATCGAGTAGAGCAGAATGAGCATCATTGGTTGCCCTAGATAGTAAAGGAAACGAAGCAGGAGATTGCAGAAGAGTTGCAGGAGATCAAGAAGGAACAGAAGTACGTAGAGTGTCACTCAGAGGGATGGTGGACCGCGAAGCGATGGCAAAGTGTAGCGCCGTACTGATGAGTGACTCAGGACGAGTCACGATTATTATGTTAGGGGCCCGTTGGGCAGCGGAGGCCTCGCGTAATGGTTTTGGGCATAAAGTCTGTAGTTCAGGGGAATGATGGGGTAAAAGTCTATAAAAAGTGCGGAGCGTGAAATGTAATGGGTCGAGTCAAAGGGTTGTCTGCCCGAAAATAATATAAAGAAATAGGAAGTGAGTCGGCTTGACCATGGTCCTCGGACCATGGGAAGGTATAAATAGAGTGAAGCTCTAAGGTAGAAAGTAGCTTTTTTATAGATCTGATGTGTTATGGGTTTGAAGAAGCAATTATAGCTCTGAGTCTATAAGTCCAAGTTTAGGGTGGTGATAGGAGATAGAGGCTCCGCAGTTGTGTGCGCAGAGGTCTAGTAGAGTCTGTAGCTGTGTGCATGGAGGTCTAGTAGAGTCTGCAGTTGTGTGCACGGAGGTCTAGTAGAGTCTGCAGCTGTGTGCGCGGGGTGGAAGTGGAATGTACTGACTGAACGTATTAATAAAGATAAGTGATTCTGGAAAATCACAAATCTGTTCTTGTTCTTGTTTATGCATGGTTTAAGATCTATTTGTTATAATTATGATTAGGTTTTGCAAATGTATCTATTGAATAAATGCGCGCACTAGAATTATTGGTTAAAATGGTTGCTTAAGTATTAAAAGAAGTAGATCTGAACTTCATTAATGCCATAAGTAATATAATAAAATACCTGATCTATGTGGAATGAAAGGGCACGAGGTTGCGATACGATTTGCAAATAGTTAAATCCTCTCAAAGACACCCCCATGGTCCAGAAACCTGGTTCCAACACCCGCCCTACTACCTCGGGTGAGACTTCAATCCATGCTCCGCGAACTGTTGCTGAAAGGGCCGGTAGCGTGAGTTTTGTTTGGCTAAATAACTCTTTCGAACCTAGGTTAGGCCCTAGTAAGCCAACAAGGGATGAGACCTTTGATATGTTCAAGGACTTCAAGGATTTTATTAGAAACCAAAGAGGGGAGAAAATTAATATCTTCATGTGTGATAATGGTGGAAAGTTCATTTCAAATGAATTCATAGATTTTTGCAAGAAGCAACTTATCAAAAAGGATACTATTATGCCTTATAATCCCAGAAAAAATGGAGTGTCTCAAAGAAATAAAATTTCTACTATGGAAGTTTCCTAAGCCACTCTCCATGATAAAAAACTGACGAAGTTCCTTTGGGATGAAGCAACAAATACAATGGTATATTTTCAAAATAGGGTGACTTACCAAGCATTGGACAACAAGACTCTCATAGAAGTATTCATAGGTGTCAAGGTTGACATTTTTCATCTCAAGATATTTGGCTTTCCCCTATATTTTCATGTGCCGAAAAAAAACAAAAAACAAAAAACGAAAAAAAAAAAAAAAAAAAAAAAAAAAAAAAAAAAAAAAAAGAAACTAGAAGAAAAGGTACATTTTTTGGGTTTTGTTAAGATTCCAAAGCATTTAGAATATATAATATTGATCAAACGAAGGTTGAAATTAGCAGGTATGTGACATTTGATGAAGATGCTTCCCTTGGAAAAGCAAAGGACCTTCCTCCACCTCCTCCTCTTGAGAATGAAAGTGATGATATGGGTACTCTATAAGGTCCTTCCATACTAGAATATGAGAGACATATTGTTGATTATCCCATGGATACAATGAACCCCTTGGATCCTCCTCCATATCATCTGCTTGCTAGGAAGAGACCATATTGGCTTTGCGACACATTACAAGATGCAAAAAGACATGTCATATCAGGGATATGTTGTAGTGATGAGCAATATGATTCAAGTTGAGCCTCACACCTTTGAAGCAGTCATGAAAGAACACAAGTCTGGAAGGATGCTATGGCTAAATAATATGAATCAATTATGCATAATGATGTATGGGATGTCTTTCTGAGACGGAAGGGGAAATCCATGGTGACTTCAAAATGGTTATTCAAGATCAAGCATGGACCTTATGGAATCATGGTCATCATGTAGTTTTTTAATAATATTGCATACCTTCTCATCTTGCTTGCATTTTATCCTTTATTATTCCACCTAATATGATTGTGGAATGGAAATAGAACATAATGAACCCTTTATATCTTCCTAGCATATTTTTATACCATTTTGGTTCTCTTCTAAATATATTGTTTTTACCAAGATATATTTCAAACTAGCATGATATTTTTTTACTTTGAAGTGCTTCACATTAGGTAAGGAAACCATTTCTTAATTGCATGTAGTATGGCCAACAATTAATTTTCAGATTGTATAAGTAAGTTCTTTCCCTTAGTTTGGCTACCTTCAAGGGAAAGGGGCATTCCTTCTTGCATTAAAACTAGACCAAAGCCATGGCCTAAACATGATTTGTACACATAGCCTCTTTATTTCTTTCAAAATATTTGGTTTCTCCTTACATCTAAGAAATTTCTTCCTTCTTCAATAATATTATTGGAGATGATACTATTCGACCATAATTATTAAAAAAAAAAATTGTAGTATCCTATCAATCCTAGGAGTCCTCTGAGTTTCTTTAATGTATTTGATATTGGTCACTCCATCATAGCTTCAATTTTCTTAGACTCCAATTTGAAACATTCATGAGATACAGTATGACCAAAATATTCTGCTTCTTGAACCTCAAAGGTACACTTGGAAGACTTTGCATATGGTTGTTCTTATAATAGTGTTAAAGACTTTATAAACATGTTGTACACTATTTTCCCAAGATATTTTGTAGATTAGTATGTCACCAAAAAATACTAACACAAATTTTCTAAGGGGTTGAAAAAATAATTCATCAAACTTTGAAATTTTGAAGGTGCATTAGTATGTTCAAATGGCATAATGAAAAACTCATAATGACAAGAATAGGAAATTTATCTTTGATTGTCATTTTGTTAGATGTCTATGATTTTGACATAGACACCATGAACCTTGCTCTTTTATAACCATCAACAGTAGTGAAGAGAAATCACTTTGTCTAAGTTAAATTATGCCAACCTCTAACATTTCTTGAACCATACACTTAATCTCCCACTTTTATGCATATATGGATACTTGTAAGGCCTAATTCTAGGTGGTACATTTCTTGGTTGCAAATGAATATGGCATGATATTGAACATGTAAAATACCCTTAGGCATCTCTCCAAATACCCTAAAATTATCGTTGATAATTTTTTGGACATCCAATCGAGTAGAGAACTTTTTCATGTTGAGACCTATAACAACTAATTCTAGGTGGTGCATTTCCTAGTTGCAAGTGAATAGGATTGTGATGATCTCGAGCAAGTAGAAGACCTTTAGGCATCTCTCCAAATACCTTGGAATTATTTTTGATAACTTTTTGGAGATCCAATGGAGTAGAGGATATCGATGTTTGAATATGTAGTGACAATAATTGTGTAATTACACCATCATATCCTTTTTCGAGTATTTTTATCATGTTGTTAGAACTTATCACTTATGAATGTTTCCCTTGGATACCTCTAAGCTCAATTTCTTTGCATTATTAGGTAAATCTCATGAAAACATATTGGAAATTAAGACCCACTATTTCCAATTATGTTAATCATTTGACCCATCATAAAACATCAAAATTACCCATTTGGATTGCAATGATGGGAATATCCATTAAACTCCCTCGTATTAAACTTAATACTATCGTACTTCCCTAAACAATATATGATACTTTCATCTTTAATAATTACTTGAAAGTCTAGTGCTATAAATATAAAGCAATTGTGATTTTTTGTTAATTCTTAATTTTAAATTTATGGGTATATCCTAAATCAATAAACATTGATACCTTTTACTTTTTATGTATCCTTCTATCTTGAGGGTTTCTGGAGAACTGATGTTAGTCATTGCATGAAAAGATATTACTCAGGTACTCTCTTCTATCTCTACATCTTGTGAAGGTTCCAATTCTTGATCTTCTTCATCTTCACAATGTATATAGGAGAATTTTTCCTCAATATACTTGTTTTCACAATTAAAACATAGTATAATTGCCCCTTTTTCGTTCATTTGTTGAGGCATCGACCTTGTTAGTTGGGTGATTTCATGACAGAAAGCATGATGTTTGTTCTATTTTTTAGTGGCCATTATTATAGTAGCCATATTTTTATTTTCAACTTTGATTGCCAAAATAAAAGCATGTTGTATGGATTTAGATTCAAAGACATGTACCTCATGTTGGATGACTTCCTATAAATTTCCATAAAGCGGTCTAAAAAATTATCTTCTAAAGTAATTTTTACCCTAAAACAAGTTTTGGAATTGTTGAATACATTGTGTAACTAGACCTCTTTACCAATGATTTACCAGTTCACTGAAGGATATATTTTTCTTAATCTCCCCATAATGTGTTATCAATTCAACCATAAAAATTGGCCAAGATAAAATAGAATACGTTTTCCTTTCCCAAAGCCATTAGTACTATACAAATTGATCTTGTCTTAAATGAAAATATGTAGTAGTTACCTTTTGTAAGGATAACACTTGGTGTAGATAAAATTATTGCTCCATATAGAATATCCATCTTATAGGATCTTTACCATAAAACTTCCTCATATGGATCTTCAAAATGAAGTAGCTTTTGGTTCTAACTCAAAGCCTTGATGATGTGGTTCTTGGAGTGAAAAATCATGGTTATGGTTCTATCATTTAATATTTGTGCTCTCTAATTGTGATAAAATACTCCTCATATGTGATTTCTTCCCAGAACAATTGTTCTCCTTATTTTCATGATTTCCCTGGGCGTTCATATCAGTTTTAGGAAGCCTGTCTTTGATAGAATATTTTCCCTAGAATTGCTTAACTTTTGTATTTATTCCTTTATTTATTTTTGTATTTATTCATTATTTTCATTAATCTTATTTTTTTTATGGTCGAAATACATAAAAATTATAAGTATACACCATGTACAAAATTGTGATTATGGAGCACAACTCTAATATATATAAGAGAGCTAAGTTACACAACAACTCCTTAACAAATAGGAGAACCTCCTACACACACACACACACACACTTATTCACACATTGTACATGTGGCCCCTTCATCCCTAGGTCAATCCTATTACATTTACATTTACACATTCCTAATATACATTCAACTCGATATATGCACTCCCTTTATTGAAATTGTAGGTTTTAACCCCGTACAGAAATTACTTGCATACAAATTCTAAATCACAGAAAAATAAACAATGCGAGAGCATAACACATAAAAAACACATATGCACAGAGATTT
>APFE030706141.1:0-11667 GCA_000404065.3 Pinus taeda
CGATACAAGGGTTACAGTGATTAATGATACAAATTTAATAAGGCAGATACATAAACTAGGGTCAAGCTCGTTAAGCCAGAGCCAGAGCCCCATCCATACATAGCCCTCTTAAACCAATTAATGAGAATCTAGCCATTACCGATCCATGGTTTTAGCCTATATTCTAGGCAATGTTGGAAATGCCAGTTAAATGGTTTTTTAATCCTAATGAACTAAACGGCAAAAAAAGAGATAATAGATGTGTGTTGAACCAATACAGTGAGTGAAAGAAACGCCGGTTCATCTACTTAATGCATCCACTAGAAACAAATCCATTAATAGATACCTGGATTCCATCTTTTCGTCCCTTGACGGTTTGAAGTATAGCAACAACAATGCCCTTATCCTTCTGTTTTTCCATAAATTAGGATTTTATGGCTGAAGAGTTGAAATAAGACAAAATAATGAGTAAAACCAACGCAGAACAGAGATAAGAGGAAATGCTAGAATGAAAAGAAAGTACACTAGTGCAGAGAGATCATTCATTTATATTAATACTGAGATATGATTTATCTCTATGGGCAAAAAAGCTGAGAGAGCTCACTCACCCAACAACCATTGAACAGTTTTTTCTCTGAAAGATGTTTGCACCTTCCAAGAATGATCCAGGCGTCTCCCTTGCAAAAATATGATCCAAGTGCCTGTAATCTATTCCATCCTCCTCCTCCATCAAGCATTGACAACACTAACTGAGACTCAACCAGACTCAAACTCTGACTCAAACACATACCTACACCGACTCAGACTCACCCAGACCATCCAAACAGAAACAAACCAGCAATCACAGACATATCCGTGCAGTCCAGATGATGAAAGGAGGAGGAAGATAAATGTTTATATATACAGAGCTTCTTTCACCGACCTCCAACGGATTCATAATTCATAATTCGCAGAGTCCCTCTAGAATCATCCTAGAAGGCATCACTCACGCTTTTAATAATGCTTTTGAATTTTAATTAAATCATTGCTTTTTCATCACCACCCTTTTAAGAACACTTTTGAATTTTAATTAAATCATTGCTTTTTCAAAGATATTTGTGAAGTCCCTCCAGAATCATCCTGGAACGCATTACTCACGCTTTTGAATTTTATTTAATTCATTGTTTTCTCAAAGATATTTCAATTTTTTTTTTTTTCAAATTAATATATGCCTTCACTCGAAGCTATGAGTCTATTTTATTTATTTTTTAAATATTTTTTAATATCAAAATATATTTAATTTAATGTTTTATCTCGTAATTTGTATTAACATAAATAATGTTTTTTTGGGTTTGTTTTGTATTTTATTTATATGTGGAAAAAGTTAAATTTTCAAGTAAATATTTCATTTTAATTAAAAGTTGTATGTGTAAATACTTTTTGTGGTTATGAATATAAAAAAAATAGTTTATATAATTTATAAATAAAATATTTGGAAAAAATAAGTTAATTGATAATGTCATAATTGTAGTAAAACATTTTTTTTTTATTTTTAAACACATACATATTTCTCATAGTTTTCTACTGACAATGCTATTACTAGCATTTGCACCAGATATTGCAAAGGAAACACTATAAGCCATAAATTGAAAAACAATTGTGACATGGGAGTGGGAAAATCTAAAAACGATCTTACCTTTTTTTATAAGAGAAAAAAAACATCAAACATTTTCTAGAAATCATATCTCATGACCTTGCATCTCTGTGTCACATATAAATATCAAAAAAACTCACAAAGTAAAGAAACTTTTACTACTACAACTCTGTGTTCTTCCAACTGTTCTGAAATACTATATCAACTTACAGAAAATTTTTCTTTAGAGCCTATTCTTCACAAGAGATATTCTTGATTGCTCTAAATATTCATCTTGAAGATATGAAAAAGACATGACAAGTACAGACAATTACAAAAAAAAAACAGCCAGATTGCAGAGAACAGTCCTGTACAGACCATTAGAAATGGATACTCCCGAGCTGTAGATACTACCGTTTTTGTGGGCTTGGTAGAAGAGCTTTCCAGGCAAGCAGTAACATCCCATATTTGATAACCGATCTGCCTCTTGATTCTGTTCTTTACAAGAATTCAACAAATTTCTGATACGTTTCATCCAAAATATGAGGGAAGGTGGTCCAAAAGAAGACTTTTGTTGTACCCTATTTAAAATCATCTTTGACTCACCAAAAACATATAAGTTCTTTTTTGCTAGCCAATGAGAAGATAAAAGAGCCCCAAAGAGCTATAAGCTCCGCTCTATTGTTAGACCCAAAGTCACCATTCCACCATAAATAAAAATAGCTACATGTCTTTAGAACTAAAAAAAACCCCACCGCCACAAGCCCTATAAGTGTATGCCTCCATAAAAACATACAACTAGATGATTAGTCCATACTTCCTTGTGTTGAAAGGACTAAAAAAGCCCCACTGCCACAGGCCCTATAAGTATATACCCCATCAAAACATGCAACTGGATAATTAGTCCATACCTCCTTGTGTTGAAAGGGTCTCAAAAAGGTCTTAAAGGAGTCTTCTCCGACATAGGACCAATATCCAAAGTCAAAGAGCCGAGATATTTCATTGTTGATATCACATATATTTCACTTAATTTTATTGATATGTTTGGCCTTAGAAACCTTCAACATACTTTCCTAACTGGCTATGTCTTCAAGAGAGATCATTGAAGGTTGTGATACTCGCAACTTGGTGCAAAAACAATACAGAGCTTCGTTGGTACTTCATGCATTATCTATATGTTAGCATACAATAAATTTATTTTATGGACATATAATAACATTTAAGAAGCCTCCATTGGAGTCTTCGGCTACCGTTGGAGCAATCAATTCATAAAATAATCTCCTCCCTAAATTTTAAATTAGTATCCATACTACCATTGTGACTTCAATAATTTGTGTCTTAATTTGAATGGATCTACGTGGGTTCAACAATTATGTCAACCTCTTCATCATAATGTGATCCAATTCCCAAGATGAATGCAATAAAGTGAGGAGTCGCTCATGAAATATTTAAAGCCTATTTCCAGAGAAAATTCCAAATCGTGACAGATGCATGAACAAATGCCAAAGACAGAAACTATACCATATATAGCCAATACCCAGTCTCAAATTGGAAGAGATATTTTAATACTATGGTGAATTAGAAGTGTAAAACATAACAAAGGGGATTCTGAGTTTTGTCCCAAAAATTGCAACAGGGGATTCTGAGTTCAGTCTCAAAAATTGCAACAGCCTGTAGAGAGTGATTATATTGACGACTCGATTTATGATGGATTGTCTACAACTTCCTTTTTTTTATAAGAGAACAAAACGATCTTACTTTTTTTTATAAGAGAAAAAAAACATCAAACATTTTCTAGAAATCATATCTCATGACCTTGCATCTCTGTGTCACATATAAAGTCTCAAAGAAACTCAGAAAGTAAAGAAACTTTTACTACTACAACTCTGTGTTCTTCCAACTGTTCTGAAATACTATATCAACTTACAAAAAACTTTTCTTTAGAGCAGATTTTCTAGATTGTTCTAAATATTCATCTTTTTTATAAGAGAAAAAAATGATCTTACATTTTTTTATAAGAGAAAAAACCATCAAACATTTTCTAGAAATCATATCTCATGACCTTGCATCTCTGTGTCACATATAAAGTCTCAAAAAACTCAGAAAGTAGAGAAACTTTTACTACTCCAACTTTGTGTTCTTCTACCTGTTCTGAAATACTATATCAACTTACAAAAAACTTTTCTTTAGAGCCTATTCTTCACAACAGATTTTCTAGACTGTTCTGAATATTCATCTTGAAGATATGAAAAATACATGACAAGTACAAACAATTACAAAAAAACAACGAGATTGCAAAGAACAACCCTGTACAAACCATTAGAAATGGATACTCCCCGAGCTGTAGAGAGTATCATTAATGTGGGGTTCGTAGAAGAGCTTTCCAGGCAAGCAGTAGCATCCCATATTTGATAATCGATCTGCCTCTTGATTCTGTTCTTTATAGGAATTCAACAAATTTCTGATAAGTTTCATCCAAAATGTGAGGTAAGGTGGTCCAAAAGAAGACTTTTGCTGTACTCAATCTAAAATCACCTTTGAGTCACTCATTTTAGGATCATGGTTTGGAGAGATATTGGCATGCAAAACGTCCATCACCACCACAAGGGTAGAATCCTCTAGAAGATGATTCGTTACCCGATGCGTAGACTATCCTCAAAATCTGGGCAGTAGTGCATGCATATGCAACAAAGTATTTATCGCTTGCAAGAATGTATCCTGGAATCAATCCTTGGTCGGCAATTCTTGTGTGTCCTAGAGTATTCCTCAAATTGGAGAGCCGCAATGTGAAATCTGAGACTTTGTATGGGTATGGCACCACCCAGTCATCCTTTTGTTTAAACAATAAAACACGGATAACCGCGTCCTATCCCGATTCCACTCCAAGAAGCCATACTACCAAATGTATATTCGTAGAATATACAACAAAACAAATACAACAATAGGATTTCAGATAATAATTATTTGACTTCGCTTATGCTTGTCCGATTCCAGAATTTTCCATCCTTAATTGACCTAGATTCTAGAATATGGCTTAAATCTGCCAAATTCCAAAATATCCAGAAAAAATCTAACAATATTATATATCTCTTCATTCGTTGGTAATGCAAAACAAAACGTAGCAGTGATTTACCCACTTGGCAGTGGGGTGTTTAAGCTAAGCATTGGCGCCGACATAGATAGTGAGTCCGACATAGGGAATCAAATAACTTGCAAGTAGATAATTGAGACTATTAGCGTATGGATTAAAAGGAGGCGACAAAATGGTATTCAATGCAACGTTGATGGTTTTGGAAAAATTTGAAGCACTCAGATCAGTTGGGGTCTAGGAAATCCGGGCGCAGTTTGCTTCAAATCCCTGCATTGGATACATTGAAGAATTAGTACAAATATTATGTTTTTATAGATACTAATTTAATGTAAAATTTATAGCGGTAGTAGTTGGAATCCATCTGGGTCAACAAGATCCATCTAGATAACAATTCCTCTGGATTAAAAATAAATAAAAATAGCAATTCTGAGAGCAAACTATAATAACAGAGGAACTCATGAGATTACCTGAGGTGACCAACTTCCTGGTCAACAAATTCCTTGATGACCTCTAGGAGGAATGGATCGAGGTTAGCCTTTTGTTCGCCTATGGGAGGTGGTCCACCGCTTACGAGATCTGGTGCAACCTTATCCAGTCCATAACCAAAGACTGACCATAGGAAAAACTCAACTTACAAGTATTCTAGATTTATAGGAAATTCAGGTCAGTCTACATCCCCTCCTTTAACTAGCACAGGGGTGGAATTTAATCAAACTTACCTGCAACCATTCAGATTTCTTATGAACGGTTTCATGGATAACATAAATATTTAGCACTTGGAATTAATGCAATCTACACGTCTAGGATATAAGATAGAGCATAAATGATTGAAAGAACTTATGAAACATAACCAGAAGTGTCACCTTCTTCTCCATTGAATTGTCATATCATCAATTAGGTCTTGCATCCATCCATTTAACAATTACAAGTAAATACATGAAATAACCATGACATGAACCAGTGATTTAACCATGCTTATAACCAGTGTTAAACCATATAAATATCAGAGATATGATAGCCATTAAATCCATATATAAGAAAGTACAAAAGTAAGAGAACTTAGCTTTTATTAATCATAGGCAAATCTGACTAGGTTCAGGACTTCCACGTACCACCCAACCATAGACATGGTTGAACCAAATATCTCTTTCATCCAATCACCCCCATGACATATCCCAAGCATGAATGTGCGATCTCATAGAAAAACCAATCCAAGAACAACCAAGGGAATCCAGAGGTTAAACCACCTCCACTGTCATCAAACCGCGATCACACCAAAATCGGTGCTCTGATCATAACCTAACCGAACTTGGAATGCCATCCGGAATCCATCACTATTCTTGAGGGATTTTCCATATCCTTGTCTCTCAGTCTTTACCGTAATCAAATCTTGGATCATTAGGCCCTGAACTGAGACCAGTCTCTCAGGATTTACTGTAATCCAAACTTGGATCACTAAGCCCTAAAGTGAGATTTCTCCCACAGGATTTACCATGTGTCCTGCCAAAACTGGTCAAGGGATTCCTAGGCCTTTGGGAATGAAACTTGAGACCACCTTCGCCCCAGATTTTGAAATCCATCCGGAAAACCAAAGCTCAAAACCAAGATAAACATCCCAACATACCATGGCATCCAAAAAAAGGCAAGGCTAAGATGAAAACCATTGTCATAACCCAACAAAATCATGCCACCGAAAACAAGAGAAACATACACCAACATGCAAATCCATGCATGTTCAAACCAGCTAGGAAATCACACATGAAAAAGGTTACCTATAAGTATTCCTGCTGAAGTTGCTTGATCATGCCTTCCTTTCCTTGAGAGAGAGAGAAAATAATGAGAGAGCTCCAAAATTGAACTGACAAAAGTTTAGAAAAAGTTTTCCCACTGATCCTCATAAGCCTTTTTATTAATGAGGCCTCTAATTTCTTCATTTTCCATTATTTTCCTTAATTTCATCCTCACATGCAACCTCTGACCTTTCACCTTACTTTTCTCCTAATTTCCTTTATTTCATAAATAAATTTTCCAAAAATGCATTTTTTTCCTTTTAATGCCTTTGCCTTATCCTTTGCCATTTTTCCTTAGCCAAAACACACATTCAGTGATGCCCACTAGGATATCTTTTCCCAACATTGAGCTTGGAATAAGTGTCCCTTAACCGTGGTCTTATTTTGCCTTTATTAACTTTTATTACATGAACTTTTCACCAGGGTTGTTACATGTGACCTTTGATGAGAATGTTTCCTATTGGAAATCTAAGGAGTTCCCATGGACTCTAGTGATGAGGAAGAACACGAAGCTCCCATGTAAGAAGGTTCAAGTCCATCCAATCCTTCAAAACATCTCATAGATCATTAAGAAGAGCTAGAAGGGCCTAGCGAACTAGTGGACCTAGTTGTTGTTCCTGAAATCGAGAAGAGACCAACTTGGCTTAGATCTACCTTGTAGGAAGAAAAAGGACATGCAACAACATGTGGCATCTTCAGGGAAAGAAAGAGACTGGATATGTATTCTAGAAATGCAACATTGATGAATAATCCCATTGATTTTGAACCTTCCACCACCTATGAAGAAGCAACTAGCCAGAAAGTTTGTAAGGATGCGATGTTAGAAGAATACCAATCAATTATGAAAAATAATGTATGGGAAATTGTGCCTAGACCTAAAGGAAGTGAGTGGTAACCTCCAAATAGATATATAAGATGAAGCATGTAGTGGATGGAAATATTTACAAATAAAAAGCGAGAATCATGGCTAGAGGGTTCTCCCAAAAAGAGGGAGAGGATTACGATGAGACTTAATTTTCTCCAGTTTCCAAGTACACTACTATTAGATCTATTATTTCTATTTCTTCTTATATGGGTTGGAATTTACATTAGATAGATGTAAATATTGATTTCCTCAATGTGTGATTGAGGAAGAAGTGTACGTAGAACAAGCTCAAGGTGTTTAGGTTCATGGAAAAGAGTCTCACATTTACATATTGAAGAAATCCTTATATGGCATAAAGAAAGCACCTAAATCCTAGTATTCTTAAATTGATAGATACCTAACAAGACTCAATTTCTCCAAAATTAATGTGGATCCAAATCTATATATCAAGGTTTAGAAGAATGAACCTATAATTTTATTATTGTATGTTGATGACTTATTTCTGACAAGTGTAGAGCATCTCATTATTTGATGTAAGAGAGAGTTATCTTATAAATTCAAACTAAATGATATTTGTTTGATGCACTACTATTTGGGGCTAGAAGTATGGCATAATCCTAGTGAAATATTCCTTGGTCAAGGAAAGTATATTATCAATATCATGTGGAAGCTTAGAATGATGGATTGTAAATCGTTGACAACTCCCATAGTGACAAATATAAGAAAGTTGAGAGACTCTGAGTCGTATCTAGTAGATCCATCCATGTACTGGAAGTTGATTGACTCACTGATGTATTTGTGTAATACCAAGCCAACCATTTTCTTTATAGTGAACACCTTCAACCAATTCCAAATGGAACCAATACATGATCATTGGATTGTAGCAAAGCATGTATTGAGATATTTGTGTGGTATAGTTGATTATAGTGGTTAAAGATATGTCTCAAATAGTGATATACAAGTACAGGGATATACAAATGCAGATGGAACAAGGAAGACAGAAAGAGTACATCCAAAGGTTGCTTTAGTTTGGGCTTCACCATGATTTCGTGGATGAGCAAGAAGAAAACATATGTTGCAGTCAACGCTGTCAAGGAAGAGTATATTGTAGCTAATTTAGCAATTTGTGAAGTAATGTGGCTTCAGAAGTTTCTTGAAATTCTATTTAATAAGGCGTTGGAACTGAACGTGATATATTGTGACAATTTGAAATATGTAAAGATTACAGAAAAATCCAGTTTTCCATGACAATTCAAAGCACATCGAGATCAAGTACCACTTCATCTATGACATAGTGTAGAAGGGAGTAGTGAAGCTCCAATATATTTCTGCTCATGATCATATTGCATATATTCTTACAAAGACTCTGTCCATAGCGAAGCTTGTATACTTCAAGGACAACTTGGATTTGTTGAGAATACCTCTCTGGATGAGGAGCGTTGATGAGATAGTGTCATGGACTAACATTCACCCCATGTCAAGTATATTGACTCGATTTATGGAAAATGGTATGGCAAAGGACTGTGATTCTTCCTGTGTCAAGTATGTTGACCCGAATTAAGAAGATTGGTCCTTGAGCATCACGCCCATTTATCATTAGGCCCTGAATTAATCAGATAGAGTGTGGCCTTTAGAGATTCACCATGTTTCAAATATACTGACCCGAATGATGGTGAACCAAGACTAGTCTGTATACCATGTGTTAGATAGACCTAAATTATGGTCACTAGCTGATGTTGTTGATTTACCATGTTTCAAAGATATTTGACCAAAGTATGGTAATTGATTGATGTTATCGCTTCACCATTTGTCACAATTTTTTGATCCAATTATGGTGATTGAATAATCATGATGATTTGATATAACATTTTCTTTGAGAAATTTGTCAACAAAGGAACATTTGTCTAGTCATTATGAATACCTCCTTAGTTAAGAGGGAGTGTTGAATTTTGTAGTTATGGCTGATCTTCATAGCTTATATTGTTTCCCTTGAAATACATAATGATTTTGTAAGACATGTTCTTCATGTCATTTTCATTTGTTTAGCCCATGAAAGAATTAATATAAGACATGTTCTTCATGTCAGTATCACAAGAGAAAAGTTCAAAATTTGAATTTTGAATGTTTGTCTCCAAACTTGTCAAGTCGGCCCTCCCTCAAGTCAAGTCAGTGCCAATGAAGGGACACACACATTCCATAAGTGTAATTACTTAATGATAAACATGAATTGCTAAAAGAATATCTACATCATTAGAAGTAATTATGGATATTTTGGAAACTAGTGTTTGTATTTATTGCACTTCAAAAATCAATATATAATATATACATAGTTTCCATTGAAACCTTTTACTCAACATGACCATCAAAGTGTTCTAATTCAATTGTTTTTTAAATTCAAAGTGTTCTAATTCAATTGTTTTTTAAATCAGAACACTTCGATGGTCATGTTGAGTAAAACATTTTATTGCCAACTATGTATATATTATATAAAGAAATTAGAATATTTTACTCAAAATAAACATTGAAGTATTTTTTTATAGCCTACATTTTACACATTAATATTTTCCAAAGTACACAATTCTTTCATATTATTATTATTATTATTGAATTCCACATATCAATTTCATATTAAAAATTGAATGAATGGCAAATATCCCTCTTATTAGGAAGAAATCAATTTTTTTTTTTCAAATGTTTGTTCTTAAAATTATCTTATTTAATATATATATATAACATTGAAATATTTTATTTAACATAAAGATTGAAATATTGTTCTTATAATCTATATTTTACACACACAACATATCATTTGTATTATTATTCATTTTTTTTATGCTACATATCAACTTCAATATTAAAAATTGAATAAATGATAGATCTCTTCTTATTTTGAAACACTTTTTCACTTGGTATACATCACATATATATATAAAAGTTGATATAAGATATATTAATAAAATAGATATTCAAAAAAATTATTAAATGTTTATACTGAAATATTTTTTAAAAGTAAAATAATTATACATAAAAGTGAAAATATATGACTCTTTTATTTTTAATTATTAAATGTTTATACTGAAATATTTTTTAAAAGTAAAATAATTATACATAAAAGTGAAAATATATGACTCTTTTATTTTTAATTATTAAATATTTATATTGAAACATTTTTTTAAAGTAAATGAGATATACATCTTTCTTAGACTTGAAAGGGAAAAAAAAATGGTTGTTTTATTTTTAATTGTAAAGTCTATATAAATTATGTTAATATGGACATTGAAATATGTTTTTATGTTATATATTATAATATTATATAAGAGAGAGAGAAGAGAGAGAGAGAGAGAGAGAGAGAGAGAGAGCTCTATATTAATAATGACTAAAAGATTTACAGATTTACATAATTTTTCCTACTAGATTGTAATATCAAGTGAATATCAATAACAGATTGAGATGATTTTTTATTACGCTTTTAATTAAAACCCACCATATATTTATCTTAACTTGGGATCTATCAAGTTCTTTGAAATAACTTGAAATCTATCAATCAAGTTCCTTGAAAGATCAAACATTTGGTTGCAAAGCTTAAATAGATTTGAACTCTCAATACTTCATAAACTTAAGATGAAACTACAATTCTCCATATATATAACTTATCAAATCCATATTTAAGATGGAAAAAAATACAATTTTTTTCGTAATATTAAACAACATACCAATATATATAGGTGTGCCTCCATCTTAAACATGAAAGGATAATGAAATTTATTGATAATGAATACCATTTAAACAAACTTGAATGTAATTTTTATAAATAATAATGAAACTTGAAAGCGCTCCCCATATGTGGTTAAAAATATATAATTTTAGCATTTAAATTTAACCATATTTAATTAGACACAAAAGTGAAAATATTTAACATATTATAGAACTTTATATCAATTCATAATTTTTAATTACGAGTGGCATGATAATAATCAATTCAAGTAATTTTTTCATCAGTAACAACTGTGTAAAAATGGATTCAAAATAAAAATTTAACTCTCACTACACCGATGCTTAGAGTGTCAAGATCATAGCTCCACAGAAAACCCTCTATGCAATGGATGCTTCCCCAACAAAGACCAATATTAAAGCACACTTAGATTCGAGTGTTTGCTTCAATGACATTAACTAAAGCTGCAATTTGATCCAGGGTGCTTCATAAAACCATGGATATCACAGAGCTTTACTAGAGTCACCCATTGTCAATTCTTCAACATCATTGTTAGATTGATGTCACGCGGAATGAGTCGATCTTGCGGACAAGATAGACCTTCCTAGAATCTAATGA
>APFE030706142.1:0-11552 GCA_000404065.3 Pinus taeda
ATAATAAAAGACAAATCATGTGGAGTAATTTTAAAAAAATCCGCAAACAAAATTTAATTCGGAGATTGAAACATTTTACCCTCATAAGCTAATAACATCTCAGGTATACTCGCAGTTGTAGGTTTGCCGAAGTTTAAGATAAAGCATACCGTGGCGGGGGCATTTGTCAGTACGGGGTCCATCGTTGCAATAGCAAAGGAACGGAGGAGTCTCAGTTGAAACCGAAGTGTTGTAACCGCATATTCCATGACTTGCTTCACATGACCTACACCTCTTACCATCTTTGGGAACTGAAGCTGCTTGTATTAATGCCCCATAAACTGGTTGTTGTTCCACAGAACAACTCGAAGTCAAATTGACCGTCCCGTACCAGTAATAGACAGTAACATTACATTTCGGGAGATGTAGTTGATACTGTTCCTTACATTTGTAGACGTATAGAGTCAGGTTCTCTGCAGCCTTTAATGTGAAGACTGTGTCTGAAAATTCTGAAGACTCTATTGGATTATTAATGCTATGATTCTTCAAAAATTGACAATCCTGACCTCTGGTAATAAGTAGTGTAGCAGGAGGGATAAGCGCTAGTATTGTGTAATTCTGGCCACGAATGGGGATAACAGGAGTTGAGTTCTGCACACAGTTGATCTGGAAGCTAGGGACGCCGCATCCACGATTTCCTACACCAAAAGGATATGGTATCTCCACATTTCCACATTTATTGTTATTTTGACAATACTGATATTGCGCGTCAAAGCTTGAGGAGCAGAGGAATAGAGAGGTAACCATAAGGAAGAAGAGGTATTGAGGCAGGGAAGGAAGAAGGCGTTGAGATGAACAGATAATTCCATGAGGACAAAACGAAATGATAGGCATCGCATAAGCGTTGGGAACACAAAAGATTATCTCCAAGTGGAACAGAAACAGAATAATTTCGTGGCTTTGTGAAACCTTAAAGAAAAAATTTTATTTAATACAATTATATATATTTATTTTTGTACAAGTATATATATTTGGGCAGTTGTTTATAATGAGATTTTTTGAAAGTTTTTTTGGTGTTTTTTTGGGTCAAAATCTGGAATCAATTTCTTGGAATTGCAAGTTTGATCAATCAAAGCGTCCCAGGGGTTTTTCAGGGTGCTGAATCCAAATATGCAGTTAAAAAATCATTTTAACTGCAACAAATCAAGATTTAACCTTAATTTCTTCGGCCCCATTCCGTCAATAAAATCTTCAAAATATGCAGTTAAAAATCATTTTAACTGCAACAAATCAAAATTTAACCTCAATTCCGTCACCAAAATCTTCAAAAAAATCGCATTATAAACAACTCCTATATTTGGTCGCTTTGTCAATGGTCCATTAATCAATGATCATGCCGTAGGGGAGCGGTAACAGATGCCATCACACGGCACGAAGACAATGTTTATTGATAATACTTGTGGAAAATTGACGTCACGGCGATGTCTTTGACGTCGGAGCCAACAGCATTTCCCGTGAATGTGACAACTTCGTGATCATGGTGCTGAATATAACAGGCACAGCCATGGTGGGCTGACACGATAACCAATACGCCCTTCTGGAGTCTGGATAATGGGATTACCGGCAATCTCATCCACACATATGTGAATAACACTATTTGAAGTATAAATACCGGTAGCATAACACTATTTGAAGTATAAATACCGGTAGAGCTTGCTAAGATGATGTATATGATTATTGGGAGCGTAGAAATAAGCAGAGCATCATGAAAAGTCCAAGTCAAGACGTAAGATGCACGTTTCCTCGAGTCTAAAATAAAAATGTTAAAAGGTAAGTGGAAATAATGTGCTGTTTGTACCGAACAACAAAGTAAATAAACCAAAGACTGAAAAGCGAAATGTTAAATCTATCCAGAGCATTTATATGAAAACATATGAGCATTTATATGAAAACATATATATCACGGCAAGAGCTAATCAGTTTGCCATAGGGCATTAAATCACTGGTTAGTTGCATGCCCTTTAATTTTATAATACACCTTATTATTTTTCATTTATTTGGTTATGCGCAGGGGTGTGTTATAAAATTAAAGGGCATGCAGCTAACCAGTCATTTAATGCCCTATGGCAAGCTGGTTAGCTACATCAAAAATGGTGCATAGTTGAAGATTGGAGCATATAATATCTTCTATTAAGAATCTCCTATCGCAGCTGGATTATGTGGTAATGCATTCTAGTCGTACAGTCCAAAATCTGGGTTGTAAGTGGTGTTTATTATATTTAAAATATCATTGGCCACCTTCCTCCCAAACTAATGATAGAATTGTGCTAAAAGAGTTACTACATAAAAATGGATTCAACCCCGATGGGGATGCGTATACTGCTCGGTAAATAGACATCTTGGAGAGTGTGCGAACTATACATCTCGTTCTAGGTGACAGTGGTGTGGCAATGTCAGAGACCATAGCATGGGAATGTCAACCAATCGATCCCAGGGATTAAGTAGTGCATGATATCTATGGATTTCTTCAGATTTGGAAGGTGGTGGAGTCAAGGAGAGGCTCAGTCCTTCTCCTCTCTCAAATTAATATCCCGTCCTCTGCTTGTGCGTAAGATGGTAATGGTAGGGTGACATTTACTGTTAGTGTGTTGGTTTTTCACTGTTGGACGCGGGTCTTTTCTCTCCTGACAATTCATTTTCATGGAGGTGGTGTTCTTGTTGAGCCCATGTTCTCGAGAATTTAAAATTGAGAATAAAACAGAACTTCCAAACAAAATTCGATAGGACAAATTCTGACGATATAAAAAAATTGAAAACCACCTCTGCCGACATCTGATAATTAACTTAATTCTGCTGAGTTTTAAACAGAAATAGCTGCAGCATCTTTCGCCGACCTCTGCGAATAATTGGCGGCCCACGATAACATCCTTTGTCCACAGAAAAGAAAGTCATGCGACGTAGATCAAAAATAAAAAATCTCTTAATACATTTTTTATCAAAATCAAACCAATATTTCTTGGCATCATCACTTATTTAAGTCATACATTTAACCTTAATTTCAAGAAAATAACAACTTATAAGTAAGATGAATTTGTTTAATTTATTTTTTTAATAAAACTTTTTAATAAAATTATTAAAATTGGTTTCATAAGTTTAAATTAGTATGGGGCAAAAGGATGGAATTCAGAGGATGGACGTAGGGCGCCGAGGTCAATCCTGAAACCCTAGGCCTCTGGCCTAGGTGACGCAGACAGCCTACTCTTTGCTGACCAGCAGGTACGGGGTGGACGGATGGCAGCCTCACAGGGTTTCCACGTATATGAGGTACCCTAGCAGCTGTCAAGCGGGCGGTCTCTCATTGACTTTTCTCGGTTAAGCCTTGGAGGGTTTTTTTGCACGGCGGTTTGTTTTCGACAGTTTTCCTGGAAGGTTTATCTCTGTAACAGCGTTCCAAGACGGGTTTGCACTGAGTTTTACCCTAATTAACCCGTCGCTTTACCACTGTCGGTGTTGGGAGCATCTTCTTCGAAAACGGGTGTCTGCGAGGTGTCAGGTTTTACCATAGTTTAGTTACCATGGGTTTCCACAATGAGGCGGTGGATTTAGACCCAGCCCCAGAAGACATTCTTTCGGTCTGGGGTAAGGACGTTACTGAGCAGAACCTAGATGAATATTTTAGACAGGGTGAAAACATTGAACCAGTCAATTTTCCAGCCGGAGGTCCGCAAAGCAGCAAATCGCCTTTGGAGCGGAGTCCGTTTTCGCCTGGTGCGCTTGGCAAATCGGAGGTTTGCACAGGAGTTTCAGAAGTTCGAGAGAAGGAATGCCCACAGAATGAGAAGGGCCTCCCAGCTGGTAAGATTATATCCCCATCGAAGATATTTTGTCCGTCGGGCGGCCTTGAAGACATTATAAATTTCAATGCCAGACAGGGTTTATGGAGCACAATAGGTAGCTTGCAAGGCCAGGATAGAGCTGATTGGGAAAGAAGCTGCCCCTTGACAGTTTTCCGACCTCTTTCCTCAAAGGACTTGGTTTCATGCGACCCGGTAAACAAGGGTTTTGGGTCCAAAGTTGGGAAGGTTACTAAACAAAGGTATGATGCTCCAAAACCTGTCACTGGGGGGCCGGAAGAGAAGGGGAGCTTTTCCTCTGGCAAGGAAGGAATCCCATCAGGAGCACCGTGCCAATTATCCCCAGAAAAGGTTGATATCCCTTCGGCGAGTGATGTGCTTGGAACCCAAAAGGAACTAGACGCTCCAGGCACTGTCAGAGAGGAGGTTTTGGACCGAGAGAGGGTTGGGGGTAAGAGAAAGAAGGCAAAATCTCTAAAAGCGAGAAGGTTAGCTGGGAACCTGTTATTGGGAATGCACGTTCAAGTAGAAGACGCATTGAATGTGGCAGAGAGCACGCTCGTGGGTCGGGTAAGGGGTCGCCCGGTCTCAGGTAAATTTCTGCAGCAATGGGCGGAAGGCCACTGGAAGGAGACACCGGCAAAGTCTTTCAAAACTGCAACTATGGTCAAAGGGTGGTTCATGATCAGCTTTGATAGTAAAGCAGCCATGGAATGGGTTGAAGGAAGAAATTGGGCTATTGGGAAACACCCAGTTTTTTTCAAAAGATAGACTCCGCTCTTCGATGCGTCCAAGGAAAAGGTGGAGGAGTTTCCCGTCTGGGTGAGGGCACCTGGTCTCCCACCTTTCCTTTGGGTGGATTCGGTCTTTTCTTCTATCGGGAACTCTTTGGGTACGTTCTTGGAAGCCGACAAATCCTTTCTTGACACACATGAAAGGGTTTTAGCGAGGATTTTGGTGCGCCTGAACCCCAGCGAAAAACTAGTGGACTCAATCAATCTGCAATATAGAGAATATGTCTTTGAACAATTGTTGGATTATGAACTGTTACCATTCAGGTGCCACAGATGCCATGAGCTCGGCCATCTGGCAAAGGATTGCCCTCTGGGGAGGCATAAAAGGAGGGTTCACAAAACAGCTGAACAGTGGGAGCGGAGCATGAGGGAAGAGCCAATCTCAGCAGCCAAGGACAACTCAGAAATCAAGCCTATGGAAGGGGTTCAAGGACAGGAGGAGGAAGCTCTGCCTCAGACAAAAGGAGATCCGAACATTGCAGACGAAGACCAGATCGATCCCGGAAAATCTCCAGTGGGGACCTCTGAAGCCACAGCTAATATACCACCCGGTAAGCAGTCAAACCCTCAAATCTCTGTCATTTCTCTTGAATCAAATTTTGTACTCCCTTCTATGGATTCTCCTCTGGCTTCAAAATTCAATGATGTCATCTCAAAAGTTGAAATATTAATTGATGCAATTCCCTCAATTGATCTGAACCGTGAAGTTGTTTCTTTAGAAATCCCGGTCTCAGGTGTTTCCACCCCTGCCTGCACTTACAACCTTAGATCCCTTAGCAAAAAGTCTGACCCTCCCCCTGTTTTGGAGGATCCTGTGGGTGGTTTGGGCCCTTCTTCGTCAAAATCTTTACATAAAAAGGGCAGGGGAAGGAAGTCAAATCTGTCCAAAGCTCAAGTCAAAGCAAAACTAGATGTGGCTGATGGTAAGCAAATGGTGATCCCTGGGGCGCTTAGAGCAGCAAAACCCCCTGAGGCGGTAATAAAATGATCTGTTTATCATGGAACTGTCGGGGTTTAGCCAGTAAACCCAAAAAACTGGCTTTGAAGGAACTTATCTCACGCTATAACCCTGATCTGGTCTTTCTTCAAGAAACTCTGGGAAGGGCGGTAGAAATTGAACCAGCCCTCTACTCCCTCCTCCCGGGGTGGTCTTTCGTAACCCTTGATGCAGATGGCCATTCGGGTGGTCTTGCCATCGGCTGCAGGGATGGCAGACTGAAAATTTTGAGCCATTGGGGAATGCCCAATGTTCTGGGCATGGAGGTTATTTACCCTGACTTCGATTTCTCTTTCCTGACAGTAAATTTTTATGGACCCTGTCAGTCAAGGGCTGCTTTCTGGAACGCCCTCATGGCCAAAGATTTGTTAAAAGGGAGACATCTGTTAATAGGAGGCGATCTAAATTTCTCCCTAGGGACTGCGAAGGCTTGGGGTCCCTCGGCCAGAATCGACCCCCTTACGGATTTTTTTACTCAATTATTCCTATCCCACAAGCTGTTAGATGTAAACATTATAAAGGCCAAGCCTACGTGGAGGAATAGGAGAACTGGGGAGGAGAGGATAGCAAAAAGGCTGGATCGTTTCCTCATCAGTGACCGGATGGCTTCCAATATCCCGATGTTCAGGCAATGGGTGGGTGAAGAGGGGAATTCTGATCACTTTCCCATCCTCTTAGAACTCTCTAAGCCCCCCCCCAAACCCGCAGCTCCCTTTAAATTCAATGCTTCTTGGTTGCAAGAAGAATCTTTTAACCAGCTGTTCCGGAATACTTGGAGACACTCGGGAAGAGACCCTTCTGAAAATAAAGGTGCCCTCTTCATGGAAAATCTTAAAAGGTTAAAGAAAGCAACCGTTGAATGGGCATCGGATAGAAGGAAAAAACAAAATGAGGCCTTGAATAAAATAGATGATGAGCTCCGAGCCCTAGAAGCCCCAGAGGTGGATGCTTACGCCACTCAGGAGTCAAAAGAAAGGATTGTAACTCTTGAGAAATCGAGAGCAAAAATATTATTGGATAAAGAGGAAGAATGGAAACTCAAGAGCAGGGCAATATGGCTGAAAGCAGGGGACGAAAACACAAAATTTTTCCACAACTATGCAAAAGGCCGGAAAAATGCAAATACAATCTGGAAGCTAAAGGATCCTGAGGGTAGAGAAGTATCGTCTTTCGAGGCTCTGTCAAATATGGGGAAGAATCATTTTAAATCTTTGTTCTCAGATCCAGGTGGGGTTTCTTTAGCTGAAATTATTAGAACAGCTCAAATTTTCCCCCGTTTTGTGGAGGGAGAGGAGGCTGAAGACCTCTTCCGAGAAGTGACAAAGGAGGAAGTACAAAGCATTATAAAATCTATGGCAAAGGACAAGAGTCCGGGTCCGGATGGCTGGACAGTGGAACTTTTTATTCACTTTTTTGAGTTGATAGGGGATGAGCTAACGAAAGTGGTGGAGGAATCAAGGAGAAAAGGTGAGGTTTTTTCTCCCTTTAATGCAACCTTAATCGCTCTCATTCCTAAAAAGGAGGACCCAGAATCTTTCGAGGACTTCAGGCCAATTTCATTGTGTAACTGCATATACAAAATTATTGCAAAAACCATTGCGGTTCGCTTGAAACCGTTTCTATCCAAATGTATCTCTCCGGAACAATTTGGATTTTTAGATGGAAGACAAATTCACGAAGCTATAGTAGTAGCACAGGAAACCATACACAGCATCAGAAATTCAAAATCTAAAGGGGTCGTGCTAAAAATTGATCTGTCTAAAGCATACGACAGAATCAGTTGGACTTATCTCAGGATGTTGTTGACACACCTGGGTTTCAAGGTGGAATTCATAAGCTGGATCATGGGGTGTATCTCAAATGCAAGTTTTTCAGTTTTAATAAACGGGGCCGCCTCCCAATTCTTCAGAGGTCAAAGGGGTTTGAGACAAGGATGCCCCCTTTCTCCATTGCTCTTTCTTCTGGCTGCTAAGGGTCTAAGCAGATTGATTTCCAATGCTAAAAGATCAGGTTTGGTTAAAGGTTTGGAAGTTGCTGTAAATCTGTTCATAACTCATCTCCTTTTTGTAGATGATATTTTATTATTTACAAATGGGAGTTTAATTGAAATCATAGAGCTTAAAAGCATTCTTGATTTATTCTTGAAAGCAACAGGCCTTCAAATAAAATCCAGGAAGTCCCAGCTAATCTTGGAGGGTTTCAACAGACAGGAGGAGCTAATGATTGTATCTCACTTACCTTTCGAGACCTGTAAGATGGAGAGTCCTTTCAAATATCTGGGTTTTTGGTTAAAACCTCAAGCTTATAGGAAGCAGGACTGGAACTGGATGGTGGCCAAAATTGAACAAAGAATCTCCCATTGGAGCTTCAAGTGGTTATCGCGGGCAGGTAGGCTGACTCTTGTGAACTTAGTCCTTCAGGCCATGCCAGTGTTCTGGGCAGCTTTGACATGGATCCCAAAAGGCATTCTCCACAAGATAAAACAACTTTGCAGCAGATTCCTTTGGTCCGGATCAAAGGAGGATTCAGTGCTTCCTTGGGTGGCTTGGGATAAAATAGCAAAGCCAAAAGATTGGGGCGGCTAGGGCATAAAAAATCTTTATGATTTCAGCATCTCCTTAGCAGAAAAATCTGGCTGGCGTTTAATTACTTCTGAGAATCTATGGACCAGAGTAATAAAGCGAAAATATATAGATCCCTTTCCCCTGGAAGAGTGGATAAGGACCTCAATCAAGAAAGGCAGGAATTTCTCTGTGATATGGAAGGCCACTGTGGAGGCATTCAAGGTTATTGAACAAGGTTTGGCTTGGCAGATTGGAAATGGTGAAAATGTTAGAATAGGAAGAGACCCTTGGGTGGGATGCAATGATTCTTTCGCTCTGTCTCCTTATCTGGTTGCTCACCTTGACACATTGGGGATTCATGGTCTACATCAGATTGCAAATTCGAGTCAGTCCACCATCTGGGCCCAAGCTTGGAAGTCAGAAGAAGAGTTAGGAATCGACCCCAGGTGGGGAATCGAGTGGCGGGGTTTTCTTCAGGAGTTAAAGAGATCAAATGTCAGAATCCAGGACAGACCAGACCAGTTGGTGTGGGCACATGCTGAAACTGGTGTCTACTCCCCAAAGATGGGGTACTCTTTCCTAATGAAGAAGAAAGGATGGGTTCTCCCAGATTGGTGGGTTAAGTCCCTGCTAAAATTGAAATGCCCCAAGAAAACAAGATTATTCATCTGGTGTGTATTAAAAAAGAAAATTCCTACCTGGGACATCCTTCAATCTAGATTCAAACAAGGTCCAGGTAGGTGCCCTCTATGCTTCTCTGACTCTGAATCCATTCATCATCTGTTCGTTGTCTGCCCTTTTGCAAGGAAAGTTTGGGAAGAAGTGCAAAAGCTATTAGGGAAAAATGTCATATGGGAGGGGGATACTTTTCTGACAGTTTGGGAATATTGGTGGAACCATTATCCAGAGAGGAACTTAAGAAATCTTCCACCCATCATCTGCTGGGGTATATGGATTGCTAGAAACAGAAGTATCTTCAGAGAACAGCGTACTCCAGCAGAGGTGATTGCTATGCAAAGTTTAGCTATACTATCTAGCATCCCGGAACCTGAAGAACCTCAGAACTCAGGCCACAAAAAAGTAGAACAAATCAGGGAAGGCATTACATGGGCGTATTTCGACGGGGCAGCCCAAAACAACACTGCAGGTGCTGGGATCGTCATCCATATCAGCCCCTCTCACTCACTCAAAGCCGATGTGGGTTTAGGACCCGGCACAAACAACTTTGCTGAACTATCCGCCCTAAAACTTCTTTTATGCTGGCTAATAAGCAAAAACATATTCTCGGTTCAAATCTTTGGGGACTCCCTGAATGTAATAAACTGGGTCAATGGGAAATATAGGTGTCAAAACTATATGCTGAGACCGCTTCTGGATGAAATTCAAAGTTTAAAGCTCCATTTTAATTTCTTTTCCATTGAACATATATACAGGGACAGAAATGAAGAGGCAGACAGGTTTTCTAAAGAAGGTGTGCAGCTTGCTGTGGATTCGTGGATGATTACTGAACAAATACACGATTAGATCCGTGTGTCGGATCTCCCTCCGCACTCTATATCTCTATCTTAAAATGCTCTGTTGTTATAGGATGCTGGTTTTTGTGTCGTTTCTTGTTTTATTTCCGTCTACTTCTCTGTTTCCGTTTAAGCAAAAACTCGGATGGATACTATCTCCTATTTATTTGGATAGACATTACTGGAACAAACTTTTCAAACATATCCGTGGGTCGTTTTCCTATGTTAAAAGGAGGCCCATGTTTTAAATTTTTGATATGGTTTTAACAAACTGTTTTGACAGAGTTGCCTTGAGAAGGCAACGATACAGTGCTGGAAGTAAGCGTGAAAGTGTTTATTTCTTTTTGGTTGGACTTGACGATACAAGGGGAAGAATTTCTCTCTCCTTGAGGACTGATGATGGTCTTAAAGCGCACAGAGAAAGCTGGAATGTTAATTCATATGCTTGTAACTTTTTTATTCCTTATAAAAAAGTTCGTTTTTTTCCTTGGAAAAAAAGTTTAAATTAGTATGAATTTTATTTTCAACTAGAATTTTTAGAAAACACATGTTTATGAAAACTTGAAACCACATAATTGAGAAAATTAATTGTTCGCCAAATTAGTTGGGCTAAAATTTAAATCATTTATATTTGTAAGTTTCAATTTTTTTAATCAATCAAGAAGTGTTACATCATATACATTTATATGAGAGTTTTTCCCAAAGCCCTCTATTAGGGAACTTAGACTAGTTGCGGAAAAATAATATCTTTGTCCAAAAAGCAACAAAAGATTGGCAATTACCATGGCTCAGACATGACATTTCAATATTTGCTAATTTGCTATTGTAATATATAGTTTTGATCCTAGCAAAATTGCAGTTGTGCTTCCCACAAGAACTTAAAATATAAAGAAGCTCAAAAATAGGTACCACAATTATAGAGGAAAACCATAGCACAACTTAGATAAAGATGGAAACATCTATAAGAGCTTTAGGGTGCCAAGAGCAATTTCCTTTTAGGAGAATGTGTTAGAAAAATATTATATATGACAGAGAAATTCAAGACATAATATGCGGAAAAGACACAAACACATAAAACCAGAGAGACGCAGATATACGGGGTTCACCCAGTTTGGGCTATGTCCACCCCGAACAGTCAGTCCTTCTTTTCTATTATCTAGCAAAATGAAGAGACACAACCTACAGCAGATGCGTTGTAATATGTTCTATTTTCTCTCACAGTCTCACCTATATGTTTCTCACTCTGAGAATACACATATATTCAACAACGTCAATACAATACCCTCATACAAAAAGAGGGGTTGCCTTCTAGGGAAAAAAACCCTAAAATAAACATAAATTCTACCGTCAGATCATCCGCCTAATGAACGGCTCAGATTGACTAGAAATTACTATACTTTTACAAGGCAATTTTACCTCTGTTTTTAGCCCCACCGAGGGACCGCTGGCCCCCAAACCCCCCAGCGGGGGGGGATGCCCCCCCCGCATGGAGGGGTGTACAATCTTCCTGGGGTAGACATCCGGCTGAAACAAAGACCTCTAAATTAGGATGATAATCATGCTCCACACCCAACAAAATGGCCTCGACTCTAGCCAACCTAATGGCCATGTCCCTGTGTTCTAGGGACATTTCCTTATGCTCAACTTGTATGTCATCTAAGTGAAGAGATAGTTCACTTTTGGCATCCTTTCTGTCCAATAGAGTTTTAACAATAAGAGCCTTGATGTGCCAATACAACATTTTACCAATAAGAGCCTTATGTGCCAATACAACTCCACAATCTATAAATACAAAAAATTTGATGGTTTCACCCATGGGAGATTTGAACCATGAATCTCATCATTTACAT
>APFE030706143.1:0-10737 GCA_000404065.3 Pinus taeda
GACACATAGGAAATAGTTAAGTTCAACTTGGTCTAGTATAGAGTTAGGTAAAGTGTGTTTCTTTACTGTTGTACATTTTGTAACTTACAATCCGACTGTCACGATATGTAGTGATCCAACGGTTCACTCTCTCCTCAGTATTACCGACACTTGATCCGTGGCTTGACACCCGATTGGTCCATGAGTTCTATTTAAAGCGCATGGAGGGTCATTGTTCGGGTAATCCGTCTATGAGAGAAAGATTATGTAAATTTTCATTCTTTTATTAATAAATTGCCTGTAGTAGCCACGTTGGCGCAGGCCGTGGACTGTTTCCCTCTTTGAGGGTTTTAACCACGTCAAAAATACTGGTGTATTGATTTGAGATCTGGTTGTGAGTGGTGTCCTTTTGGTGTTCTTTCTGAGGAACTTACCCTGTAAATTCCTACACTCACACTCTGAACCGTGTATGTTTTTATGTAGACTTCACACCCAGAACTGTTAATGTTTTAACGCAGACCTCACACTCAAGCTTGCTCGAAACTATATGAAATTCTTACTTTGATGCCAACATGACTACTAGAGTGCCACAACTAAATCTAGACACAACCCACGTGTATATTGAAAAAAAATACCATTCAACGCATTAATAAACAGTTCAAATAAACTGTTGAATACACATATATGATTTAACAGGGAATCGATAATCCATGAGGGCGCGGGGAGAAAAATATAACCATAATACTTTTGGCACGCTCCTCCCTCTGATCCTGAGAGCTCAACTGCCTCCTATTTATAATGATAATGGATACAATCAGACCTTATCTCTTAGGAAACACAGGCTTTTTCCCTTCTTACACAATGATTTAAAGCTTGAAGCTTTTCTAATTTTAACTGAAAAACATAGAAGGTCTATCCCAATTCTTTTCCTAAACTAATTTTCCCATATCCTTTAGAAAAAGAATATTTACATAGCTTTACTTCCTATTTTAATAACAAAATACTAAAATTTCTCACACCCCCCTTTTTATTCCATATTTACAAATGAAGAGGGTCTTGATGCTCCTGCATCAGGACGTCAAGATGGTGTAGGCCGCTGCATTAAGTGTTGTCAACAGTGATGATGTACATAGGTGGTGACATCACTATTATACAAGGAAAATTCCCTCATGTAGGAGTGGCTCCAAGAGATGTTCTGCTGCAGGAACTCTCATCCAAAAAGGACTCCTATCAGTACGACCTAAACTCATGCATGATGATAATGAGCATCCCGCCAACATGGCATAAAAGGGATCTCAATGCAAACATACATGATGACACATGAGTATCCCATCAACATAACAACAAAGGGATCTCAAACAAAACATGAGGAATCATGACAACAAGTACATCACACAGATGATTTCACGTCACATCAAGCAGGAACCATGAAAAAAGTAAGAAAACAAGATCCATATCAAACAACAAATAGGGATCTATGCAACACAATGCATCTCATAGAAAAAATAAGTACATGAACATACTGCATATAGCTCACATCCTTGGGCCATCTGAAGAAAAGGATTTCAAACTGCTAAAGTTGGTTGTACCATCAATCTCGTGACATTGAATCTCATGGAATGACTACTCGCACATTGAATGCTGACACCTACACTCCACTTTGAAAAATGGCCGAAAAAAAATGATCAAATGAATAATCTGAATGCACCATCAGATTTGTGGCATCGAATAGGGTAAAATCGACTGTCAAATTTCTGAATTCTGACAAAGTGAGAATCTGGGGCTTAAGGAATCTTTTAGATTCCCTCCTCCGGGTCGTCTGAAGATCTGCTTCTCAAATCAAAATTATGACTGTGCCATTAGGTTCATGTCACTGAGAGGTGTAAAATTGACATAACATTTGTCCAATTTGGACACTGGCAAAATTTTGCTCCCCTGAGAATTTGGCTGAATCATTGTTTTGCCTATGGTTTTTCTAGAATCACGGTTCCACCTGCAAAACAATTAGAAATTATCTCGATTTCTGTGCATGCTTCTCGTTCCTCCATCATGGGTGCACTTAAGAAAATGAGTGTTTAAATATAATTTCATCGGCGGATAAACCAATAGAATTGGTTTGGCGCATTGGTAAATTTGGTATTTGGTTGGAGAGAGGTCGGTGGATCAAATCTCGACTGATGCAGGAGCATGAGGCTTGAAGATAAAAAACTTCAATTTTATTCCAAAAATACAAAAAAAAAGTTTACAAGCAAAGGAGTGGGATACTTTAGCTCTCACTTTACAAAGCTTTCTATATAGGATTTGAACTAGAATTCAGGGATTTGCATTAGCTTGTAATTAATTCTAGTTAGGCCTAGTTGAGATTCTCGAGAAGAACATCCTATAGATTAGATAGGATTAGGCAGTTTCGATCCTTTGATTTAGGATCTGGTTGTTGTATGTACAAGTATTTATGTAAGTTTTGAATTAATGTAAAGGGATTTGGCTATGGAGAATTAGACTGTAAATTTGATGTCTCTCTATATTTCTGTGTATTCTGCGCATGAATGGTCAATCCCATAGGTTTGAAGTTCCTTCAAAATATTCTTGAATGTTGTTGATTTCTAGTTTGGCCCTTTAAAACTAGATTTTATATAATCTTGTGTTATCACATCTAAATCTTCATTCACTATGTATTGAGTTAAGCGGGATGTATTTCGAACCCATATAGTTTACTTAGTGATATCCTGAATATAACTTAGACATAGTTTAAACTTGGCGGAAGTGCTAAAACCTTGGCGGAATGAGGAAAGCTCGACAAAATTTGCAAGAAACCTAGGAAAAGGTCTGAACCATCCAATCAACAGATCCAATAGATCTAACGTTATCATGTGCTAACAAGCACAAAAGTTAAATAGAATATAAAGGTGGTCTTCATAGGTGAAAGTTGTTTCTCACGCGGTCTCAAGGTGGTAAGTTGTATTTTGATAGTTCACACGATTCCACTTAGCGGCTGACACGTAGCATAGGAAAACTACTTTTCTCGCATGCTCTTGGCTCATTAAACATCACATACTATTCCACATGAGATTACGCGTCAACCATTGGATTAAGCATAATTGATCAACGGTGAAGATCATTTGGCTAGTTTGTGAGTGGGGAAAGCGATAACCGTCGGATTGAGTGTTGAGATCGATGGAAGCAAATTAACATGATAAAGGTTTGTGGAATGACAGACGTAACAAGGTTATAAACCAAAGTTTTAATTCTTTTTTATTCTGTGGGAAAAGTGAAGGTTTGCTTTATTTCAAGTAAATTCAATAGTTCTGTTGTTTTAGCATAATATCTAAATTTAGAGGTTGATGACTGATATCCAAAGGAAACTCGAGAAGAAGTAACGCCTAAACTAGAAGAGATCGTTTCTGGTTTTGAACGGTTATCCTTAACACCTGCAACCAACCCACCATTAGTGGTATCAGAGCAGTTTATTGACACTGATCAGGATCTCAAAGATCACAGAAAGAAGTCCAACGTGGCTTTCAGAGTTTGAAGAAGACGTGTTCAAAGAAGAGGAAGACCAGTTGCAAATGCTGAAGTTTTGGAAGCTATGAAATAGATGCAAGCTAGATTGGAAGTAGTGGAAATGGGAAATCAAGGAGATGCAGATGGTGGAGATGTTAGTGAGCCTGAAGTTGAAGCTGCAGAAGCAGAGAAACCTACAGAAATTACTCCTAAAATGAGATTCTTGAAATCAATGTTAGGATCCACATCTAAACCCAGACTTGAGGGTACAATTTATACAGGAGGTTTAAACCCTGAGGAGTTGATAGACTGGATTAATCGCATGGAAAAAATTCTATGATTATGAAGAAATGGAAGAAGGAAAGAGGGTGAAATTTTCTATCACAAAATTGAAAGGACATGCAACACTTTGGTGGGATGTAGTGTAGGAAGAAAGAAAAAGACTTGGTAAGCAGCCAATTAAAAATTGGAACAGGATGGCGGAAAAGTTGAGTGGTAGGTTTTTTCCAAGTGATTATCAACATACATTATTTAGAGAGATGCAGAATCTTAGACAGAGGTCTTTGACAGTGAAAGAATACACAGAGGAATTTTACAAAGTAAGCATAAGAGTTGGACAAATTCAAGATACAAATGAGAAGGTTGCAAGATACATAAATGGTCTCAGAATGGAGATCCAACATGAGATAAGTTTTTTGTCTCCTAAAATAGTGGAATAGGCTTATCAAATGGTATTGAAAGCTGAAGAAAAACTCATGAGGAAGCAATCTTCCAGAAGTAGAGGTACTTTTTGAGGAAGGGGAAGTCAAGGTGGTAGAGGAAAATCTACAACACCTAGAGATGGAGCTAGCAGCAACTACCCATAGAAGGTGATGCAAGTAGCAGAAGGAGGTTTTTAGAGGAAGAGGAGGCAGAGGCATAGGAAGAGAAATAAGATGTTACAGATGTAACAAGCTAGGACACAGAGCCTATGAGTTCCCAGAAAATGCAGGAACAAATAAGAGAAATTTAATTGTTGCTCAGAATGAAGAAGAAGCAACAAAGGTGTCAGAAGAATAAAATGTACTAGAGAAAGGGGAATTTGTGGTAGTTAACAAATTTTTATTAAAGCCAACAAAGGAAGTTGTTGAGCTAGCATAAAGAAAGACTTTGTTCAGGACTATGTGCAAGGTTTAAGGAAAATGCTATCAAATGATGGTTGATAGTGGCAGTACTGATAATTTGGTCTCTACAAAAGTGGTGGAGAAGTTGAAATTAAAGACTAAGAAACATCCAACACCTTATAAGGTGTTGTGCGTTCAAAAAGGACATCAGTTGTTAGTGAATGAACAGTGTGAAGTGGAGTTTCAGTTGGGAAAATACTAAGACAAAATTTTGTGTGATGTGATGCTTATGGATGTGTGTCACATATTGTTGGGAAGACCTTAGAAGTATGATAGAGGAGCTATGCATGATGGGAAAAAGAACACATAAAAATTTGGTAAGGAAGGTGTTAATCATACATTGATGCCTATGGAAGAAGAGGTTGCATCAAGAAAATTTGATCCAAAGAACTTATTGTTGAGTGGAAAAGAATACTTGTAGCAAATTGAAGAGGATGAGGTAAATTTTGCATTGATTTTCAAACCCAAGGTAATAATTACTTCCACTAAGATTTCTGATTTTCCAATTGAAATTCAAGAGATGCTCGAAAACTATTGTGATATCATTGTAGTTGATTTTCCTAATGAGTTACCACCCACTAGAAAAATTAGTCATCATATAGATTTGATTCCAATGGCAAATCTACCAAATAAAGCAGCTTACAGGATGACTCCCATAGAAAATGAAGAAATCAGGAAACAGGTTCAAGAACTGTTAGATAAAGGACTGATTAGAGAGAGTTTGAGTCCTTGTGCAATGCCAATAGTGTTGAGTCCAAAGAAGGATGAAGGCTGGAGAATATGCATTGATTCAAGAGAAATCAACAAAATAACAATTAGGTATAGATTTCCTTTACCTAGAATTGAAGATTTGATGGATTGTTTAAGTGGAGCAAGATATTTTAAAAAGATGGATTTAAAAAGTGGTCATCATCAAATAAGGATTAGAGAAGGTGATGAAAGGAATATTGCTTTTAAAACAAATGAAGGATTGTACGAATGGATGGTAATGCCTTTTGGGTTATCAAATGCTCGTACATTTATGAGGCTTATGAATGAAGTGTTGAAATAATTTATTGGTAAATTTGTAATAGTATATCTGGATGATATATTAGTTTATAGTAGATCTAAAGAGGAACATATTAGACATTTGAGTTATGTCTTACAGAAGCTCCAACAAGAAAAGTTGCCGCTAAATTTAAAGAAATGTTCATTCATGAAGGAAAAGTGGGTATATTTGGGCTTTGTTGTTTCTGCTGATGGATTGAAGATGGATCCAGAGAAGATAAAGGCAGTCATAGAGTAGCCTTCACCAAAAAGTGTTTGTGAGGTAAGAAGTTTTCATGGTCTTGCTAGTTTTTATAGAAAGTTCATAAGGAGTTTTAGTAAGATCAATGCTTCTATTAATGATACTATAAGGAAGCATAAACAACCATTTAAATGGACCGTTGAAGAAGAAAAGAACTTTCAGCTATTGAAAGGAAAGATCACTGAAAAACCTATTTTAATTTTGCCTAATTTTAATAAACCTTTTCAAGTGAAATGTGATGCTAGTGGAGAAGCTATTGGTGGTGTTTTAAGTCAGGAGGATAGACCTGTAGTTTATTTTAGTGAAAAATTGAATGAGTCAAAGAAGAAATATTCTTCTTATGATAAGGAATTTTATGCAGTTGTGCAGTCATTGAAAAAGTGGACACATTACTTGATGTCTAAAGAGTTTATACTTTATTTAGACAATCACACATTGTAGTACATTATGAAACAACTAAATCTTAGTTAGAAGCATGTAAAATGGGTAGAATATCTTCAAAGTTTTAATTTGGTTTTAAAACATATAACTGGCCAATCAAACAAGGTAGCAGATTCCTTAAGCAGAAAACGTATTTTAGTTCAGGAAAGTCAAATTCAAGTGTTGGGTTTGTATTTTCGTAAAGAATTGTATGAGAAAGATTTAGATTTAAAAGAGGCATTCGAAGCTTGTATAAATCCTATTTTGTTAGACAAAAGTAAGTGGCTAGATATTTTCTTGCAAGAAGGATTGTTGTTTAGAAGAAATCAGTTGTGCATTCCAAATTGTTCTATGAGATAAAATTTAATCAAGGAGAAACATAGTGGTGGATTTGGAGGACAATTTGGTATAGAGAAGACTTAGGAGCAGTTTAACCGGTTTTATTTCTGGTCGAAGATGAGATTTGAAATGGAGAAGTATGTGAAAAATTGTAAAGTCTCTCAGTATGCAAAGGGAAGGAGCCAAAACACAGGTTTGTATGTTCCATTACCTATTCTAGATAGACCTTGGGATATGGTAAGTATGGATTTTGTTTTGGGTTTACCAAAAACTCAAAGAGGAAATGACTCAATTTATGTTGTGGTTGACATATTTTCTAAAATGGTACATTTTATTCCATGTTATAAAACCAATGATGCTACTCACATTGCTAATTTGTTTTTTAAGGAGATTGTAAGATTGCATGGGTTACCTAAAAGCATTGTTTCAGACAGAGACATCATATTTGTTGGTCATTTATGGAGGACCTTGTAGAAGAAACTTGGTACTAAACTAAGTTTCAGTTAAACTTATCATCCTCACACAAATGGAAAGACTTAAGTTGTAAACAGAAGCTTGGGTAATATTCTGAGAAGTCTTGCAGGTGAACATCCAAAACTGTGGGATCAAATTTTGGCACAGGATGAATATGATTATAATGATTCTCCTAATAGGAGTACAAGGCAGAGTCCATTCCATATAGTTTATGGAATGCACCTAAGAGGAGTGTTTGAATTTGAGAGACTTGGTAAAAGCTGAAACGAGAAGTGCTAAAGGAGAATACTTTGCTTCAAATATTCAAGCAATACATGAACAGGTCAAACAATAGTTACAAGATAACAACATAAAGTACAAGAGTAGAGCAGACTTGAAGAAGAGAGAAGTTAATTTTGAGGTTGGAAAATTGGTTTTAGCACATGTGAAGAAGGAAAGATTTCCCAAAAGGGAGTATAACAAGTTAAAATTTAAGAAAATTGGACATGCAGAGTCTTGAGGAAATTTTCTGCAAATGCATATGAAATTGAATTACCCCCTAATATTGGAATATCTCCAATTCTGAATGTTGCTGGTTTGTACAGGTATGAAAGTGGAAATGCAGATGATACAACAGAAGATAAGGAAGAACAAGAGGATGATTGGGTAAAACAGTTACCAACAAAAAAGGCATTGCATCCAAAACATATTTTAGACAAGAGATTGTTTAAGAAGACAAGGGGACATGAGTATTTTTAGTATTTGGCCAAATGGAAGGATCAACCAATTACTGATGCTACCTGGATGACAGATACCATACTACAGAAGTTGGCCAGTTCTATAGAAGAGCTCATGGATAGGAGCCCATGAAGGATTTTCTCCTGAGGAGTCTAATGTAGGAGCATGAGGCTTGAAGACAAAAGACTTAGATATTATTCCAAAAATACAAAAAAAAAATACAAGCAAAGGAGTGGGATCCTTTAGATGTCACTTTACAAAGCTTGCTAGATAGGATTTGAACTAGAATTCAGGGATTTGGACTATCTTGTAATTAATTCAAGTAGTTAGGCTTAGTTGAGATTCTCGAGGAGAATATCCTGCCGATTAGATAGGATTAGGTAGTTTCGATCCTTTGATTTAGGATATGGTTGTTGTATGTACAAGTATTTATGTAAGTTTTGAATTAATGTAAAGGGATTTGGCTGTGGAGGATTAGACTATAAAATTTGAAGTCTCTCTGTATTTCTGTGTATTCTGTGCATGAATGGTCAATCTTAGAGGTTTGAAGTTCCTTCGAAATATTTTTGAATGTTGTTGATTTCTAGTTTGGCCCTTTAAAACTAGATTTTATATAATCTTGTGTTATCACGTTTAAATCTTCATTCATTGTGTATTGAGATAATCAGGATGTATTTCGAACCCATCGGGTTTACTTAGCGATATCTTGAATATAACTTAGATATAGTTTAAACTTGGTGGAAGTGCTAAAACCTTGGCGAAATGAGGAAAACCTGACAAAATTTGCAAGAAACCAACGAAAAGGTCTAAACCGTCCAATCGACAGAGCCAATAGATATAATGATTATCGTGTGCTAACAAGCACATCAATTAAATAGAATATAAAGGTGGTCTTCATAGGCGAAAGTTGTTTCTCACACAGTCTCAAGGTGGTAAGTTGTATTTTGAAAATTCACGTGATTCCACTTAGCGACCGACACATAGCATGGGAAAATTGATTTCTTGCGTGCTCTCGGCTCGTTAAACATCGCGCACTATTCCACGTGATATTATGTGTCAACTGTTGGATCAAGTGGAATCGATCAACAATGGAGATCATTTGGCTAGTTTGTGAGCAAGGAAAGCGATAACCATCAGGAGTGTTGAGATCGACGACAGAGAATTAATGCAATAAAGGTTTGTGGAATGGCGGACGCAACAAGGTTATAAACCAAATTTTTAATTCTTTTTGATTCCATGGGAAGAGTGAAGGTTTTCCTTATTTCAGGTAAATTCAACAGTTCTGTTGTTTTAGCATAATATATAAATTTAGAGGTTGATCATTGATATTCCAAAGGAAACTGGAGAAGAAGTCCCACCTGAAGTAGAAGAGATCATTTATGGTTTTGAACGATTATCCTTAACACCTGCAACCAACACACCACTGACCCTCTTGAATTAGGTATGCATATTTTTTTTTATGGCATACGGTTTATAACTGTTAACCATGGTGCGTTAATGGAGGTTTGTTGGGCAAATTAATGGTGGCGCATTGTGTTGTTTGGTTTATTGGTGAGGCTGCCTATGGTGCGGGCTGGCCATGTCGCCGGGCAGGTTCGATTCCTGTTGGCACATTAATATTATGGCATGTGTTATTGTGTGGTGGGGTGTCTGGTGGCCCAACCACCGCCCATAAGTATTGCGTATAAGGTGGTGGTTGGAGGGTCCGACGGGGTCATGGCCGTTGGCCCATAGTTAAACATAGTTTGGTTGTGTTGCGGTTGGGATGGCAGGGGTCATGGCCTGTCGACCCTTTAATAATTGTTTTTTTTTTTGTAATTAGTTTGGGGTGGCGGGGGTGGTGGCCCACCACCTCCCCATAATATATATATATATATATAATAGATATATAGATAATATATATATATATATAATATATAGATAGATATATATATATATATAATATATAATATATAATATAATTAGATATATATATATATATATAATATATATATATATAAATATATATATATATAATAATATATATATAATATTTTTTTTAAAATAGGGCCATTTTTTTATTTTGTTTACATAAGGGTTATTAGACAAATTAAAGAGGCAACAATTTCACCCACTTTCGAGAGCTAGGTTTCATGTCCCAGGGTCGGTCAAATTATAGGACACTTAAACATGGCCCACAGTCAAACTTTGACCAAAACTTTGACTCGCTCGTTCTCCCTCATACGAGCTCAGATTGACGAACTGTTTGCACCACTGCGATTAGGATGGAAAGATATATGATTTGGTCTTAGTTTGAAAGAATTCTGATTGCTTTGATTTTCAAGCTTCCATAAGCCCTCTTTGTCCTTTGTGACTTCCTAGAGCCACTTGGGTCACCAAGAGATCACTTTCTTTGATAAATACTAAGGGATGTTTGGTAGGTCTCAGTCATTAATATTACCCTTCCCCTAGTGACTAGGTACTTTCTCATTTTCTATATATGTTGTTTTTTACTTTTGCTAACCTTTATCTTATCTTCATTTGTAGGATTTGTTTTCCCTTTGTTTATATTATTTTTGATCCCAAAAGAAGAAGAAGGAGGAGAAGAAATATTACCTTGGGCTTGTTGATGAAATATTTCTACAAACTTTATATAGGATTTTGTAATGATTTGCACTTCCTCTTTAGGGATCACTACTAGATATATAGTCTTCCATTCTAGTGCTAGTGCTTGCAAATCAATTTCCTTGAGATCCTTTGCTTCCAAGTGGTTATGTTTGTCCTCACCCATTTCCAAATCTTTAGTCAAAGTTTCATGCTCCATTTTTTCCCAATTGCTTTCAAAACAACCAACTTTCTCTTTTATTGAAGATGGGT
>APFE030706144.1:0-14296 GCA_000404065.3 Pinus taeda
CCAGTAAGATTTGCAAAGTTTATAAACTTTAAGATAAAATTCCATCCTTAAAATTTTTCCTTGCCAGCTTTGATAATATTGAATATTATTGAGTGAAATCCTATACTTCCCATGTGGCATCTTAAAAGGAAGAATTTTAGTTCTAAAATGAATTTTTCTTTTTCATTGATCTCAAAATCACTGGTGAGTGTCCTTAGTTAATTAATTAATAAATGAGGGTATTATAAACTCATGTGCTAGTGTGTGTCTATGTTATCTTAGGCAATGGATCGATCAGATTGCAAAATACACACACTCGAAGAATGGAAAATAGTAGGAGAAACACAGTAAGCAAATACAAGAACACAACAAATTAATAAGGAGTTCACCCTATCCTCCAGGGCTGCGTCTCTAGTCCAGCTTTCAGTGGCGGCCTTCTTTTATTGTGTCTTTAAAGTAGAATTTACAATGAGAAGTTCAATTTGAGTCTCCTGAAATAGATCATGTTTGGTAGGGTGGTTCTTGGATCCCCCAAGCCACTAGAGTACACAGACTCCTTTCCTTACCAGATCTTGATCTCTCTGGTCTTTAATGGGAGAAGCCCAATGTGGTGCTCAATTCCCGACAAATCCTCTCAGGGATTGCTTGAACCTCTCAATATTTTTATCTGCTCGATGCTGCCTTAGGTCAGCTCGGCTCTCTGTTTTCTGTTTTTTGCTTCACTGTCTCTTCTTTGCTCTCGCTCTCTCTGTCTTCGTTCTCTTCTTATCTCTTCTTCTTCATGTGTTATGTTCTCTATCTATTCATGGCTTAAAGTCGATCTACATTGACTGTTCGATTTTTCTTCCGCCCCTTCGGATCACCTGCTATTATTCGCTTGGAGTTTCCTGCCTCTGCATCATCGTCAACAGCTTACAGGGAATGGCCACTTGTCCTCTTGCGAATTGTGCCAGCTCTGCCTCGATAGTTCGGTAATCCAATTACACTATGAAGTGACTCATCTGCCAACTCAGTGGTCAAATCGGACTTGAAACTGTTTTACACCGCAGCTTAATTCCCTTGTCAAATCTAGTTTCTCCATTGGGTGCAATCTCTGTCGTCAGATTTGGAGCCCCAAAATCCTATGTTATTTGCTCATTTCGCACAATTGACTTGCTTGACCATTAGCACGTGATGAGAGGCGGTTTTCTCTCTCATATGCCGGACACGCGTCGTGCGATCAATGGAATCGCTTGGTTTCAGCCAAATCTGCTTATAGCCCAAGGGTGCCCCCGATATACCGCTGGTTTTGGAGCGCGGGTCTTGCCTTTCACCTTAGCGATTTCCCCACAGTTTCCTGACTTCCCATGCGACTGAGCACTTGGGGCCTTTACTTCTCGAGGGTTTTTTCCTAGCGATGCGCAAATCGTGCATTAGAAATGGCCTCCATTTCCCAATCAGGGCTTCCCAAGTGCCAGTTTGTCCTCCTTCGCAGACTCCATGGGCCTCAGTCAGTGCGCTTTGACCGAGGTCCTCATTGTTCCTTGTTGGTTGCAATCTGCCACTGTTCAGAGGTCTTCCTTATCACTCTGTGTTCATAAATTCGAAGTCTATCATGTTTTGATACAGTCATGGTACTTGATAATTCTTCATGGATCCCATTCGGATCACGGCCTTCCCACTGAAAAAGATTTTGGACCACCAAAATTTGGTTTTCAAGCATCGAGTAAGTGAGGGTACAATTGTCTCACTTGTCCAATCTCTATCCACTTTGCACTGCTCAGTTTTGAACCCTTGAGACCTACTCTGAGGTACTCAACATCTCCTCTACACATCGTCCCCACCTTCCTGTCCAAAATTGTGTCTTCGTGCAATTCATTAAGATATTATAGCCGTAGGTCATCAATAGAAGGCAATTGACTCTGCTCTTCGAGATCCTCAATTAGAGAGGGTTTAAACAATCTCAAGCAATCTGAATTTACGATTGAGTAGATGTGCATGTAAGCTAGTAGATCAAGGCGAAAAGCATTTTCACCAATCTTGTCAAGTATCTTGAAGGGTCCATGCCTGATAGGCTTTAGCTTTTTACCTTCACCTTGCATCTTGTCCTTGCTGATATACAGCCAGACTTCGTCACCAACTTGGAAAATATGCTCCATCTTATGCTTGTCATGCCTTGCCTTGTATTTGGCTTGGCTCTTTTCCAGCTATTCCTATACTGCCTGGTGGATCTCTTGGATCTGTTCAATGAACCTAGTTGCCCTATCTACATCATTGTTTCCATCAACTATGGCATCTTTACCAAAGAGAAAATCCAAAGGAGACCTTGGTGTGAAACCAAAACAGGTCTCAAAAGGAGATCTCTGTGTAGAAGAATGCTTTTCTCTATTGTAAGCATGATGTACATAACACAAATGTTCATCCCAAAGCTTAGGATGTTTGCTGCAACATCCTCTGAGCAACTGGATCACTGTCCTGTTGACTACTTTTGTCTGGCCATCAGTTTGTGGATGAAAAACTGTGATTTTCTTCAGTTTGGTGTCCATCGGTTCGCATAGAATTTACCAAAACTTCCCCACAAATCAGGTATCTCAATCAGATACAATGGAAGTGGGTAATCCAAAATGAACCCATACATGTTCAAAAACTAGTTTTGCAGTTTGTTCAACTGTAATATGTTTATTATAAGGTATCAAAAGACACATTTTGTTGAACCTATCCACAATAACATATAGGTAATCATGACCTTTCCTAGATTTAGGTAGTCCTCCAACAAAAATCCATGGAAACACTTTCCCAAGGGTGAGAAGGAACTAGTAATGGAGTGTACAATCCTAGTTTTCTGTTGTTGGGCTTGCTTTTAGCACACATAGTACACCCTCTTACATATCTAGAAACTATCTCGTTCATGTTTTGCCAATAACGAAATCTTTGCAGCTGTGCAACTTTTTTACTTACCCCAAAGTGACTTGATATCGGAGAATTGTGTGCTTCTCTAATTATCTTTACTCTCTCAGTTTGTGGAATGCATAACTTCCCACAATGGTATAAGAGTCGGTCCTTTGAAATATAATCCAATTCTTCTACTCGTTTGCCTTCACTTAAAGTTGCATATACATCTTTAAAATCTATATCTTGAGCATATTTTACAATGTAGCTTTCATGTAGCACAAAATTATGCTTAAGTATAGTAGATGCATTTATAATAGGTCTAGATAACATGTCTGAAACTTTATTGTGTATGCCCTTTTTATATCTGATGACTAAATGAAATTGTTGTAGAAAACCCATCCATCTATAGTGCCTCGATTACTGCAACTTAGTGTGGGAGTGTAGATATTGAAGTGTTTGATGATCAGTATGTATTACTGTCTCTTTGCCCATTAAGTAATGTTTCCACTTTTTCACACACTGAACTAATGCATACAATTCTTTATCATATGTAGGATAGTTAACTATTGCAGGATTAAATGTCTCTGAATGATAACATATGGGTTTACCATGTTGTGTCAACACTGCTCCCATGGCATAGTCACTGGCATATATTTGGATCTCAAATGGTCTTTGAAGATTAGGCAGTGCTAGTACAAGTGTTGTACTAGTCTTTCTTTCAAGGTGTCAAAGGCTTTCTGTTGTCTACCTCCCCACTGAAACACCTTTTTCAATCCTGTTAAAGCATGTAAGGGAGCTGCAATTAAGGAAAAGTTAGAAATGAACTTCCTCCAATATTGTGTTGCTCCTAAGAAGCTTCTAACTTCTATAGCAGATTTGAGTTTAGGCCAGTTTACAATGACTGCCACCTTAGAGGGATCTATCTTCAATTCACCACCCCCTACTATATGACCCAAATAATTCAGAGATGTTTTTCCAAATTCACATTTTTAGAGTTTAACATGAAGTTTTTCTCTTTTCAAAACATCTAGTGTCTTCTTAACATGCTTTACGTGTTCTTCCCATGTTTTGCTAAAAATCAGAATGTCATCTAGATACACAATAACAAAATCATCAAGAAAAGGTTTTAGTACATCATTCATTAATCTCATGAAAGTAGAAGGAGCATTAGTTAAGCCAAAAGGCATAACCAGCCACTCATACAATCCCTGCTTTGTTTCGAAAGAAGTCTTCCATGCATCTTGTTCTGCAACTCTAACCTGATGGTATCCACTGTGCAAGTCTAGCTTAAAGAAATAAACAACTTATTTCAATTGTTCTAAAAGATCATCTATGCGAGGAAGGGGATAACAATTTGTGATTGTTATCTTATTCAATGCTCAGTAATCAATGCACATTCTCCACGAGCCATCTTTCTTTCTCACCAAAACGATTGGTGACCCACATGGTGATGTGCTAGGTCTAATGAACACTTTCTCAAGCAACTGCTGCACTTGCTTCTTGATTTCAACATTCTCTAAAGTGGACAACCTGTATATTCCAATGTTAGGCAATGGGGCATCTTGCTGCAAAATAATATCATGTACTATTTCCTTTTTGGGTGGCAGGCCTTTAGGTTCTTGAAACAAGATATCATAGTATGAAACAACCTTTTCTAAATCAGCTTGTTGTTTAGCATTACAACCCTCAAATACATTGGTTTTATCAGATTTCTTTTCCTTTACAACCATCAGTAAGAATTGTTTGCATGAATTTATCATTCTTTTCATCTGCCCTAAGTTTATGAGAGTATAATTATTCTTGAGCTTATGAGCTCTTACAAAGTATTTGATTCCATCTTTAACAAGTAGATACTTGTTCTCAGCTCTATAGAAAATAGTTTTCCTATCATACAACTAAGGACTTCCTAAACAATTCCACATATATCCAAAGGAATTATGTCTAACTCAACCTCATCTACAAATGCTGACCCAAAAGAAAACTTGAGTTTGTACTATCTAGTCACTTGTAGTTGTGCTTTATCATTTAACCATCCTAATAGGTATGGTTTCTTGTGAGGTGCAGTTGCTAGTCCCAACTTCTTTACAATTGCTTTAGAAATTAAATTTACTTGTGAGCCACTATCAAACAAAGTATCAATCTTTTGATGTTTTAAAATAACTCGAGTATGGAAAATCTCATGTCTTTTTCTCTCATTTTCTTCATCAGTGGTAGATTGTGCAGAATTACTAGTAGATGCTTCAGAATTCTTACCTCTTATACCTGTGGCTGCAATGGTTGTTTCATCTCCCAAGTCTGACCCCAAATATTTCTGAATAGCTGCATCAGTCTTCTTCTTCTTGCCCTCAAACTTCTTAGGTCTCAACTCTGGGTGAAAAATCCAACAATGCTCATCATCATGTCCATCCTTTTTACAGTAAGTGCATGAAGCCTTGCTTTTCTATGCAGTGTTAGAATTCCTTTCTTTCCACTTCTGCTTTCTTTTCTCCTTATTCTTGCTTGCAGTGGATTGGGATGATCCCCCAACTTCTAGACTTCCATTCTTTCCTCTAGCTTTTAGATGTGTAGCTTGTACAGATGTTATGAACCAGCTCAAGAAAAGATAGAAAAGATAGATCAACGCCTTATAATTCAGCCTCTTCGAGGGGGCAACCTCCTTTACATTAAATAAATGAACAATTCTTGGATGATACAAATGACAAAACATCCTTTCTATATATAGGAGTCTAAGGAGTCACAATATAAGCCAGCCGACCTAACAATAATAATATAAAGGCACAAAAATAACAATAGAGGGATTCTATGGGGCACAGTAATAACAATATGGGAACAATAGGGGCACAACAACATTAATAAGGGATACAACTACAATAGTAATGGGGTAATCACTAGTATTATAGGGACTTAACATTATATGTGGTAGAGGTGTATATAATTAGATGATGGTTGTGAATTTGAATGTGTATCTTAGATTATGTTTATGTTTATTAGATGGTTATCATCATGACGTTTATTTTTATGAAATAATATTTATTATAGATTATGTATTGGTGAACTTATTTCAAAATTTTATATATGAAATTACATGCAAAACGACTTACTTTAAAAAAAATGAAAATACTTGAGAGCAATCCCATTACTCCTAGGATCTATGTGTTACCTAAGATTCATAAAGAAGGGGCCCCACTGAGGCCTATTGTCAACACCATTGGTGGTCCAACCTACCTTCTGGCTAAGTTCCTTGCCCTCAATCTTAAGCCCCTGGTTGGTCATACATAGTCCTTCGTAAAAGACTCTACTTCCTTCATTAATGAACTTAAGGGCATAAAGCTCAACCCTGAATACATCCTCGTCAACTTCGATGTGGTCTCCCTTTACACTTGCATCCATATAAAGGAGGCCTTGGAAGTGATCTATCGCCTAACAGATCCCGATACTGCTCGGCTGGTTGAGATTTGTCTCACTTCCACTTTTTTTTGTTTTGAGGGAGAATTCTTTGAGTAGACCTATGGTGTTGCCATGGGCTCACCCCTTTCCCCTATTGTTGCGAATCTTTTTATGGAGGCTTTTGAAGCCAAATCTTTGGCCTCAGCCTGTCTCCTTCCCAAGCTATGGAAAACATATGTTGATGACACTAATGTCATCTGGTCCCATGTCTAGGAGGAGTTGGATCTCTTCTATAATCACCTCAACTATTAATCTTCTGCCATTAAGTTCACCATGGAAAAAGAAGTCAATGGTTGCCTCCCTTTCCTAGATATTCTTATTTCTAAAAACCAGGATGGTTCTCTCTCCCACTCAATATTCTAGAAGAAAACGTATACTGAGCAGTATCTTCATGCCGATTCTCATCATTTCGCCACTCAAAAGATGGGTGTTCTTAACACCCTTGCTACACGTGCCCTTAGGATTTCTGATAATAAGAGCTTCGATAAGGAGAAATCTCATCTCCTTAATGTCTTCACGGAGAATGGCTATAATAGGCGCTTAGGTCAGAAGGCTTTTCTTAAAGCATCTAAACATTATGTAGTTAAAAAAGTACCTAAAGAATGCCTGCTAGGTGTCCATCTTCCCTATGTCCAGGGAACCACGGACAAGATTGCTCGGATCCTTAAGAAGTATAATATTCCCTCTACCTTTAGGCCCCTCAATACCATTCGTAAATCGCTCCGATCGGTGAAAGATCCCATTGGCCCCAAGGACATGAAGGGCATCTACTTAATCCCTTGTTCTTGTGGGATCCCCTATATCGAGGAAACATGGTGCTCTATCCATCAAAGGATCAACGAACATGCAGTTGACCTAAGACATGGGAGAACCAAGTCTTCAGCATTAGCGGAGCATGTGGAAAATACCAAGCATCAGGTCTGTATTGAGGAAGCCAAGGTTATTACCAAGGTGGCACAATTCCATCACCGTAAATTCAGGGAGGTGATCGAAATTGAAAAAAGGCCTAACAATCTCAATAGAGATGATGGCTGGAAGATCAGCAGTTGCTGGATCCCTGCCCTTTCTTCTTAGTACTTCTTTTTTTCCCTCTTCCCCCCACCTTTTTTGTTTCCATTTTTTCCTTGTGCTACCCTTTCCATCCTCCCCTAGGTTTCTCCTTTGTTTAGTTTTCTCTTATTGTCCTGTTCTGGTCCTTCTAGTTTTACAATCTGTTGCTCATTCCATTTTTTATTCTTTTTCCTTTTCTTAGTTTTCTTAATATTATTTGTTATTAAGATTTTTCCTTGACCATATGAACAAAATTTAAACAAATTAAATATTGAAATTAAAAAATAAAAAATAAATTTATTCCCTAGTTGTTTAATGATTAAGTTTATAAATTAAAAGGCTTTCTGATTTACAAAACCCCCTCTTTTTTTCTTGAATATATATAATATATATATATATATATTATATTTATATATATAATTATGTATTCAATACTTAATAAATTAATATTATAACATTCTAGAATAATAATAAATAACACCCTTCACGGCATCTATTTGATAAAGTTAAATTAAAATTTAAATAGAAATTAAAAGTATTTTAAAATGGAAATATTTGAATAAATATAACATTACAATATATAATATATTATAATTAGTTATCATTCTCTAAAATTAGGATATTTTTCTATTATTAGAAATAATTTTAACATTATATAATCTATCTGTTATATAGCCATTGTGGTAAACCTAGCCGTTTGAAGATCTGCTCTCCCTATTTATTGTACAGCCATCATCTGACTCCTCAACTTGTCCTGACGATGAACCACACTGGTTGGTTCGAAACGCGTTGACAAAGGTTTTCTTCATGTGATTTTCACCGAAACTCTTTGTATAATTGATATGGATCATAGAAGCCTCAATTCAATAATTGATTCCCTGCACGGTAAATCCATTGCATCTAAGGTTCATCATTTTCGATGGGCACGCTTGCAGGTCTCGAAGTTGAAGTCAGATCTAGCTTTTTTGAAGAGATGCAGAGATTCCACCATTATCCTAGTGTTTGCTTAGATCAACCATCGTCTCCATACTCCTTCTAACCATGGAGTGTTCCTTAGAGCTAGTATTTGAGGTCTGAAATTAATACGGTCAGGAGAGACCTGTGTCAGCTCTCTCATTCTCTTCTGATTTTGCACTTGGAGCTTTCGAACTTGTTCTCCCCCTCCCTGTGGTCCAAAATAGATGCATGTTCTGCATTGAAATCTAAGCGTTTGGAGGAGATAAGGAGTCAAAAGCAAGCTGCGAAGTTTCAGATCTTGGCTCAGAAATCTGTAGGTTTCAAATCTGTGGATGTTGTTCCATGTAGCCACATTTTAGCTTGTCAAAGGTTGGCCGTCAATTCTTGGTTATCCTCCCTTCCTTCTGGTGACACCTTGCCCTGGTTGGCTGTCCATGGGATCTCGTCTGGTTCCCACCTTCAAGGTGAGGGTTCCTCCGATTCTAATCTCCCCAATCCGAGAGATCTTGAAGTTCATATTGAGCAGCGCTCCTCTGATCTTGCACTCCCCTCCAGTGAGCCTGCTCCTGGCCTTTGCGCTCTTTCACGTCCTGCTGTTGCGCCCATCCCTGACGTTGTCAACCTTGAATCTGCGCCCAACCTCTACGCTGTCAACTTCGTGTCCGAGCCTCTCCCTTCAGCCAAGCAGTTTTCGGCTGTATGTAGTGGAAGCCTGTGACCAGAGTGTTCCGGGGTTATCGTGGGGTCGGCTCCCTTCCTCGGTTTCTCCTGCTTGGCGTGCTATCGAACCTTCGCGCTCTCCTGTTAGTTCCTCTGCCCGCAGCGTGGATTCGGCCTACCTGGGGGTCGTTGCTGATGGTCAGCGTTTCTTTCAACGCTCAGCTGGTAAGTTACATGACCATCATAATTCTATTTCTCGTTGTTTTGAAAGTTATAAACATACCGATAATCATAGTTATAATAATCATTATAACAATAACAATAATAAAAATAATAAATATTTATATAACAAGAATTACTATAATAATAAATTATAAATAATAATATAAAGTTATGTAATTAATGATAAATAATAAGTTTTTAATATTATTATAATTTATATGATAGTAATAAACAGTAATGATAATATTATTAATAATAATGATAAAGAATTTATTAAGGATAGCATTAATGTTTTTTTTTTTTCTAAGTTAAGACTAACCTAAGTACCCATGGGGGATTTGAACCGGTGACCTATCGCAAGGAGTGCCTTAACAGTGCACCCATTTACCGTCAATTCAAAGCCCCGTGGGCAAGGATAGCATTAATGTTAGCAATAACATTAACTTGAATTTAGATAATAATAACTTTTTTAGCATAAGCAAGGAGGTGAGGAACTTGGAGAAGAATATTCTTCCCCCTCCCTCCCGGAACAATAAAGTTGTTAACCTTTCTAGTTTCTCTTTTTCCCCTGCTATTTTTTCGCTTTTAGGCAAAGGCTTAAACTTTGCCCTAGCCCCTAAAAAAGTCTCGGTTGATGACATTATTTGCGACGTCGAATACGGGATCAGAGATCTTGGGGATAATATCAAGGACACCATTAGACAGGATTGTGTTGTTGTTCTTAGGAAGGCGAAGCCTCCTCGGAAGAATCTCAACAATGAGAAATTCTTGGCCCTAATAAACTTAAACCAGAACCACGATATCGCCGTTCTAAAGGCCGACAAAGGAGCAACTGCGGTCATCCTTAACAAGGATGACTACCGCAAGAAGATGTTAGATCATCTTCACAATAATGGCAGTTATAAAATCTACCCAAGAACCCTCTTAAGAAAATTTCGAGGGTTGTGGCTCTTGCCATCAAGTCCAATAGCTCTGTGAATTCCCTTTTCCACAAGCTTATTGAGAGCAATCCCATTACTCCTAGGATCTATGGGTTACCTAAGATTCATAAAGAAGGGGCCCCCCTGAGGCCTATTGTCAACACCATTGGTGGTCCGACCTACCTTCTGGCTAAGTTCCTTTCCCTCAAGCTTAAGCCACTGGTTTTTCATACAGATTCCTTCGTAAAAGAATCTTCTTCATTCATTAATGAACTTAAGAGCATAAAGCTCGACCTTGAAGACATCCTCGTCAGCTTCGATATGGTCTCCCTTTACACTTGCATCCTTATAAAGGAGGCCATGGAAGTGATCTATCGCCTAACAAATCCTGATACCGCTCGACTGGTTGAGATTTGTCTCACTTCCACTTTTTCCTATTTTGAGGGAGAATTCTTTGAGCAGACCTGTGGTGCTGTCATGGGCTCACCCCTTTCCCCTATTGTTGCGAATCTTTTTATGGAGGATTTTGAAGCCAAAGCTTTGGCCTCAGCCCATCTCCTTCCCAAGCTATGGAAAAGATATGTTGATGACACTAATGTCATCTGGTCCTATGGTCAGGAGGAGTTGGATCTCTTCTTCAATCACCTCAACTGTCAATCTTATGCCATTAAGTTCACCATGGAAAAAGAAGTCGATGGTTGCCTCCCTTTCCTAGATATTCTTATTTCTAAAAACCAGGACAGTTCTCTCTCCCACTCAGTATTCCGAAAGAAAACGCATACTGAGCAGTATCTTCATTCTGATTCTCATCATTTCCCCGCTCAAAAGTTGGGTGTTCTTAACACCCTCGCTACTTTTGCCCTTAGGATTTCTGATAATAAGAGCTTTGATAAGGAGAAATCCCATCTCCTTAATGTCTTCGTGGAGAATGGCTATAATAGGCGCTTAGGTCAAAAGGCTTCTCTTAAACCATCTAAACATTATGTAGTTAAAAAAGTAGCTAAAGAATGCCTGGTAGGTGTCCATCTTCCCTATGTCCAGGGAACCATGGACAAGATTACTCGGATCCTTAGGAAGTATAATATTCCCTCTACCTTTAGGCCCCTCAATACCATTCGTAAATCCCTCCAATCAGTGAAAGATCCCATTGACCCCAAGGACATGAAGGGCATCTACTTAATCCCTTGTTCTTGTGGGATCCCCTATATTGGGGAAATAGGGCGCTCTATCCATCAAAGGATCAGCGAACATGCAGCTGACCTAAGACATGGGAGAACCAAGTCTTCATCATTAGTGGAGCATGTGGAAAAGACCAAGCATAAGTCTATATTGAGGAAGCCAAGGTTATTACCAAGGTGGCACAATTCCATCACCTTAAATTCAGGGAGGTGATCGAAATTGAAAAAAGGCCTAACAATCTCAATAGAGATGATGGATGGAAGATCAACAGTTGCTGGATCCCTACCCTTTCTTCTTAGTCCTTCTTTTTTTCCCCCTTCCCCCCCCCCCCCCTTTTTGTTTTCGAGGTTTCCATTTTTTCCTTGTGCTACCCTTTCTATCCTCCCCTAGGTTTCTCCTTTGTTTAGTTTTCTCTTATTGTCCTATTCTGGTCCTTCTAGTTTTTATAATCTGTCGCTCGTTCCATTTTTGTTTCTTTTTCCTTTTGGTAGTTTTCTTAATATTGTTTGTTATTAAGCTTTTTCCTTGACCATATGAACAAAATTTAAGCAAATTTAATATATTGAAATTAATTTTAACCCATAGTAAAATAAATAAATTAATTATTCCCTAGTTGTTTAATGGTTAAGTTTATCAATTAAAAGGCTTTATGATTTACAACATCCCTCTACCTTTTTTTTTCTTTTTTTTTGAATAATATATCTATATATATATATATATATATATATATATATATATATATATATATATATATATTATATTATATAATATTATATCTTTTTAAGATTATGTAATTCAAATACTTAATAAAAATTAATATACATTCTAGAATAAGAATAAATAAGCCTTCACAACAATCTATATGATAAAGTAAATAAGAATTAATAAAAATTGTAAATATTTTAAAACAATGGAAATAATTGAATAAATATAACATTACATATAATATATTATAATTAGTTATTATTCTCTAAAATTAGGATATTTTTCTATTATTAGAAATAATTTTAACAGTATATAATCTAGCCGTTATATAGCCGTTGTGGTAAACCTAGCCGTTTGAAGATCTGCTCTCCCTATTTATTGTACAACCATGATCTAACTCCTCAACTTGTCCTGACGATGAATCACACTGGTTGGTTCGAAACGCATCGACAAAGGTTTTCTTCATGTGATTTTCGCCGAAACTCTTTGTATAACTTTTATATAAATTACAAAGTTTAGTATGGTTGAAACTATAATTGTAAAATTACCATTAATATTTTTCTAATGCTTATATAGTTCATTCATACTCATTCTAACCTATTTAGTAAAATATTTCAATACTCACATGGAAAAAATAATTATTGGTAAAATATTTTAGTTAGTTCTTAATAAGACAAAAACATGTAACTCATTTTTAACAATATATAATCTTAATTAATAATAAATTATTCAAAAATACAATTTAAACAATGAAAAATTACACTATGGTGGATCTATATATAGAAATAGAAAACCACTATATGACCATCTCAATCACGGATATATAAAATAGATTAAATTTGTTGACATGTACATCACTTTGGTGTTATTTTGGTTCTTTATTTCCTACTGTGGTTTAAATTTATCTTTTTTTAATAATAATATGAGTTAAATGATACAAAATTCACCCTATATTAGATTTAACATTTTGAAAAATAATATATTTGATTTTTTCTTAATGAACAACTCAAGAAATATTATTTTTTCCACATACTTATTGTGAGATAGTCACTAAAATTCATTTTTTCACATTTCTCCTAGCTAATATTACATCATGTTCACAATTATAAAGACATGTCTACTTTAAATAATTTACTTATAAATATATAAAAATAGATATTTATTTTACATAATTTAAATAGGAAAGAAAAATGCACCATCAAGTCTATTAGAAAGTCAAACAAATGCCTCTTAATCACCATCACATTATTTATCATTTAATTCTTAGCCATAAAATATTTATTAATTCAACTTTTATTTATAATTACCATTGAAAATAAAATTAAAAACTCTTCCATTATCCATGAAGAAAAAATTAATACCTCTCATGCATCCATGTAATCCCATTTGTTTCACTTATGGTCCATAAAAAGATGTAATCAAAATTTTTATACATGGATAAGACCTCTTTTTAGTTTACATAATGTTACAAGAATTTAAACACGACTTTACCTCTCATGTCAAGATTTTAGTCTTACATATTAATACACAATTTTTTCATTATTAAAGTCCTTATAGATTTATAACTACTTGATTTATATTGATTTTCAAATAAACAAGAAGAAAAAACATGTGAACTAATTAATAAACCAATAAGTATCTAAATCTACATCTTCAGTGTTGTTTCTAAATTCATTATTTTCTTAGTTTGATTATATTCTTCTCATTTTCCTATCTGAGAACAATTGTGACCTTGAATCCTCATTATCATAGATATTGCACACCATGTTCTAAAATACATTTATATTTATGGAGATATGTTGCGTAGTGAAAATAAGGGAGGTTATTTTACTATATTAAAAAACTTTGACGATGGTTATAGTAGCATTTTAATACACATATATGATTTTCCTTCTTCATTTTCTATCACATTGTGAATTATTTTCGATTGATACTCACAATGTCATTTGAGAAATGAGATAATATGAGTATATTTAGATTGATATATTAATAAAATATAGTTATAAATTGATAACTCATGCTTTGAATTACAATCTTTTGATCCACATATTTATCATGAGATAGTCACTAAAATTCAGGTTTTCACATTTCTCCTACCTAATATTACATCATGTTCACAATGATAAAGACATGTCTACTTTAAATACTTTACATAAAAATAGATATTTATTTTACATAATCTAAATAGGAAAGAAAATTGCATCACCAAGTCTATTATAAAGTCAAACAAATGTCCTTTAATCACCATCACATTATTTATCATTTAATTCTTAGCCATAAAATGTTTATTAATTCAAATTTTATTT
>APFE030706147.1:0-18836 GCA_000404065.3 Pinus taeda
TTTTACCTTGGACTGATTATATACTTTAAATGAGCAAATTTCAAATGTTCAACACTTTTTATTGAAACCTCCACAATTGAGTTTTTTCAAATTTTGGTTTTTTCCTTACGATAAATATATGAAAATTTTCAACATAATTATTTATTGAATGGTAATTTTTTAATAAAAACTTTATTAGCGAAGGGTTAATTTATTATGAGAACATCACTATTGAAGGGCAAAATTTTTAATATAACGTTTCTTGACGGGAAGCATAAGGACCCAAAACGTCAAAAAAAAATTGTATGACGGGTAAAGAGAAATCCAAATTCCTACCCTGGTGCTTGGTTTACATTTTGGATGAGGTTAAAACCCTTTAATCCTACCTACAATAACCTCTCCTTTAATAGGTCTACTTAGACCGTCCATTCTGAGAACAAAGAGAAAATGAGAGAGTGGGTCTCCCTGCCTTAGACCTCTTGTAGGAGAGAAGGATTTTGCTAGAGCTCCATTGACCATAACTGAGAAGATTGGAATAATGACCAACAACATGATCGAATGTTGGCTAAAACCTAAATATTGAAGTTTGTGTTCTAGATATGTCTAACTCATTCTATCGTAGGATTTTACTATGTCCAACTGCATGATCATCCCTGTATTTTTATGGGATTTTACATAGTGGATAATTTCATGACTCTAGACTACATTATCTAGTACTTGTCTCCACTCCACAAAACACACTTGTTATTTATAGATTGGAAATGACAACATAAATTTTAGTTAACTTTATATGACTTCATAGACTACCTTATATACGACATTACAGAGAGAAATAGGGCGGTACATATCTAGAGAGTTTGCTCTTTTTTTTTAGGATGTGAGTGATGAGGGTGGGGCTCAAGGCTTTAAGCAAAATTGTTGATATGTGAGATTCTTTCACTACTACGTGTATACCATGGCCCATAATATCCCAATGAGATTTAAATAAAACCATGGTAAAACCATATAGACCTCGCCCCTTACCATTTGGGTTGTCCAACACCAACTTCTCAACCTCCTCTAAGGATATGGGCCTCGCCAACTTAGCATTCTACTCACCGGTGATCATCCTTGGGAAGTTATGCAAGTTTTTCTGGATATTATCCAATCTATCCCCTTGGGGTTCAGTTATTATATCCTAGAAGTTTTGAACCAAAATTTGTTCTATCTACTAATGGATGTGGAAGGTGTTCCCTTCCCTATCTTTTCATTCTAGTATTATGTTATCGTTCATATGGGAAATGATTATTTTTTGGAATAATTTGGTTTTACTTTATCCTCCACTTAACCACTATATCCTAGATTTTTGTTTCCATAATTTTTCCTCTTTTTTGCATTTCTCTTCCCATTCCCTTTGGAGGGAGAGTTCAAACTCTTTCTTTTCATCATTGTATACTTCTTTGGCAATAGATTTTGAAGCTCCTCAATTATGTCTTCTGATCCTCTTTTGGTTTGGAATATGTTTCTAAAGTCATTTATATTCTGCTCTTTGATTTTACTTTTGACTTGCTTTAGTTTTTGTTGCACTAGAAACATTTTAGAGCTTCACAATTCTCCCATATCCTACTAGCATTGTTTCAATTTCTCCACAAAATGGGGATGATCTTGCCAAAATCCCTCATTAGAGGAAATTTTACCCTAAAAGTAACCACTTAGGGAAAATACTAAAATAATAATTAAAATAATAAAATATGAGTTATCAATTTTTTAGGGAAAAGTAGAAAACTAATTTTTTTAATTGTATTTTTGGCTTATATCCTTATAGGTTTAATTAAATATCAAGTGTAAAAAGTCATTGAATTTGGAATTAAATTCCACCTCCAATGAGTAGCTATTATGAACACTTCTAAGAAGACTCACATTGTTAAAAATTGAAGATACATTCAGAAAGTGTGGTGAATACTCTTTTTCAATATATCTTTACCTTTTTATCAATGTGGGTCTTCTCAGAAGTATGCGTAAAGGTACTCATTGGATCTAGAATATAATTCTGCATCCAACAAGTGTTCACACTTGAAATTTTATTAGACCTATAAGGATATAAGCCAAATATACAATTAAAAGTACTATTTTTTCTTCCTTTCCGTCCAAAATATTTACAAGTACCTTTTGTCAAATTTAAAGGATTTTAATTGGTTTACAAATTATGGCATGGAAATTACATGAAAATTTCATGGCCACTTTTAAGTTTAAATTTCCTTTAATGTGAATATGAAAGATCTGTTTTTTGGCGTACCCGTTATTTGAGTATCTAGAAGCATAGGTCAATGATCTCATCCACCACATTATAGAATATTTTCCTTTGTAGTAAGACCCTACAGGATTATTTCCTCTGATACTATAAATATATCTGGACAACAAGCCACAAGATATTTTCCCCCTCATTTGTTAGTCTAGGTATACATCCCATTTTCTTCTTCTATGTCCACCAACTTTGTGGTGTCAATACAATTCTGGAACCTCTCTAAGTTGAGATCTAGTTCAAAAAAATGGTATAGATATTTCTAACTCGAGATATAATGAGTGAAGAGATATCAAAGCTCTATATATACAAACATTTTCTCAAAATTTTCACCATTGTCAACAAGGCTAGAACCTTGAGAAATTTAATCCATCTGAGAGCAAAAAAAGAATAATCACAATATACTTATTGCATTAAAATAAATCTAAATTCTATATATATTATATATATAAATCCATATATAAAGCATAATATATATTTATAATTTTACGGTAAGAATTAAAATCATAAATAATTTCCATCCACATATCATTAGATTTATATAAAAAATAGATAATATATTAATAAACAAACTTATTTATCTAAGAATCATATTATCTCTATAAAAACTTTTGAAATTTCAAGAAAAAAAGTTTTTATTTTTAATTCTTTTTAAAACTAAAATATAATTTATATTATGTAGAAATATCAATCCAAGCTAAGTAGCAACAAAAATATATATAAAATTAAACTATCATTTAACAAAAACAATATAGGAAAACAAAAACAACTTTTATTTTTAATCTTCTTTTTATTAAATTTTATTAGTTAGATAAAGCCATAATACCTAAACTGCGCTATTCAACACAAAATCGATCTTCTCTTTCGTTCTTCTTTACCCAATGCCCCATCCTATCACCTCGCTCCTTAGAGGGAAATTAGATAAAATGCCAACTTGCACATCGCCTAACATTGAACCGTATTGAACCTCATTCATCATCCCATGTGTATTTCCTACTTTCATTATTAAAAAAATAAATAAATTCAAAGGGCATCTAGCTATATATTACCATGCCTTTAATAAATTCAAACACTAAAAAATGATATCCTCTATTAAAAAAAATGATATCCCCTACAAAGATAATTGGCAAGCCAAGAAATTCGTACCACTTAGGGGAAATTTATAACAGGGAAGACAACATCTAATAATTTATTTGATGTTTTTAAACTGTGTATTATTTTCCTCATGTAAATTAGTAAGGAGATTATTTGTAATCAATTTAATAAAATAACCTTGTAAAAATTGACCTTTCTCTTTTAATAGAATTGTGATATTCTTTCTACACTCTTGTTGTTCATCTCTTTATTGTTTCATTTTATCGTGTATAACTATACATTTTTAGATTTTTGTGGACCATAAACAATACTTCCCAATCGTGTTGATGTGCATATTGAACCTGAAAATCAAATTGACTATTAGAGAATTTTTTTGGAATTGTGATATTCTTTCTCTACTATTGTTTTATCTCTTTATTATTTGATTCTATCTTGTATAACTATAGTTTTTTAGATTTTAGTGGAGCATAAACAATACTTCCCAATCTTGTTGATGTGCATATTTTTTTTTTTGTAAATTAGAGTAATTCTATTAAAAAGAGAAGAGTATAGTACAATCAAGCTTGCATGCAAGCGAAGCAGAAAAGCAAGGGGCCCAAGGAAATAGGCACCACCTTGCTCCTTGGCTAAGAACTAGGAGAGGGCTAAAGAGAACATGGAATAACAAAGAACCGGAACTAAGCAGAGAGAACTACCCTGAGGGGATTGTTACTGTCACACGACTTTTTTTTCCTTTTTTCTTGCTTACTTTGACCCATTCAATGGAATTTGGCTGAGCCAAAACAAGTTGAAGACTGTTCTGCCCTGGCGGAAAAAAATCCTTCTCAGAATCTGAGGAAGAAGTGAGATGAGCACGTTTCTGAGAAATCTGAGAGACGGAGGGGTTTGCCGGATCATTCAAGGGAGCATCCAGCGGAATCTTAGCGTTCAACCCATCTGCAGCTATTTCCTCCTCATGTGAACTGGTGGAGTCTGAATCTTCCATAGGTGGAGGAGGCGCACAGGAGTTCCAACTTTTGGACTTGTGCTTGCGCTTAGGAGTCTTCTTTTTGTCGAGGTACTGGGGACAGGAACTTTGGAGATGTCTTGTTTGATGACAAGGGCGGCAGCGGAAAGCTGTGTTCTCGTAATCCAAGTTTTGAGTCCAATGGAGATCTCCATACTTGAGATTAATCTGATCCAGCAGTCCTTTGTTTATATCTATTTCTGCACAGAATCTACCATATGTGTAGATCCCATTTTCCCTTCACGAAGAGTCTACAACCATGTATCTTCCTAAAGTATCTGCAATTGCTAAGAAGACCGAAACGTGCCATAGATGCACCGGAAGGTTCGGGAGCCTGACCCAAATGGGAGTCTTGGTGATAAGAACTGTAGAAGGGTCGAAGTCTGGAAACCAAGGAGTATGAAAAAGCCCTGCCGAACCCCAAAACCAAGGGCCTCCTGTTAAGGCCTTCTGATAATCTTCATCTCGGTCAAAAACCACAATGAAGAATCCTTTTGAACATAAGTGTATCTCGCCTTTTTTGGTCCAATTGGTATGAATCCATTGGTATAGATCTGATGTACGAGGCCATAGCCCATTGAATCTACATACCACTGCGGCTTCTTCATAAAGTTGATATTGATCATCAATCCCAGGATGGGAGAGATTGATAGAAGGAATGTCGTCTGATTTGTCAACCAGAAAGGGCTTTGGAGCCTCAGATGGATGGCCTGCTGATGGAGAAGGCTGTGAATGGGCAGCATCTTTGTGGACAACATCTTTATAGGAGAAAGAAGGGGCAGATGAGGTCTGCCTAAAGGAACCACCTCTCAAACGAAATGTAGCCACAATAGAGGCATCCCTTTGAATGTTGTAATAGGAAAGAGGAAGGGTATTCATGAGTTGCTTACCCTTGTATAGCAGTCTGAGGTAATAGGAAGGGATTCCTAGCCGACTTTCGATATTTTGGACGAGGTCCTGCACAAGATCCGTAGTGCGTGCCCATTGCATTGTCGTCTTGCCCAAGAGGGTGACTTGGATTTGAAAAGCAAGTGATTCTTCAAGAAGATCTGGTTCAGATCTGGCCCCTGCTGCCTGGTTCAAACAGATCCAGGATTCCTTCAATCCATGGTGAGGAAAGGGAGAAACTTCTTCTCTGCATTTGGCTTGATTGCCCCGGGCAGCGCAAGCATTAAGTATGCAAGGAAAAAATACTTGGAATCCTCTTGCCGGAGTTCCAACTCTTGTAATTGATGGATCTGATGTAGAGATTTTTCTTTGTGGCTTTTGCATGTCCCATATCAATGGATGGGCGACCAGATCTGATATGGGTTGAGTCCGATTTATCATATGGGCCCGATCCGCCATGCGGGTTTCTGGTTCGAAGAACCTCGATCTCGATCTGCGCATATTCCCCTAGATCGGGATAAAATAGGGTCGATTTACCATAAAGAGGTCTAGATCTGATAGACCAAGGCATGATCTGTACAGGGTGCCATGGTGCGATGGGAATGGCTCCCATTCGAAACTCCATGGTGGGAGGGAACCCAGATCTACGCCAAAAATAAACAGAGCAACATTCTGATATTCAATGTAAAAAGTTTCTGTCTCCACCTGCATATTGCCTTCGCCTCGGAACGACGTTTTGAGGAAGTCCCTGAGGTGGGCGATCTCCGATCTGTCTATCGTCAAGCCCTGATCACCTGCCTTTAAATTCTTTAATTCATTACTGACTGGCATCAATTGTAGGGAGCATGCGGTCATCGGTACTGGCGCACTAGACGACGTGGTTGAAGGAACCAGAACAATGTCCTGCGGTGATCTAGTCACATCGCCGAGCCTTCTGTTGCCTGCCATCGACACTGTATTTCTGTGCTTCCACGTATAATCCTATTCAATCTGTTGATGTGCATACTGAACATGAAAATCAAATTGATTATTAAAGAATTTTGAATAACTGAAATGGTATGTGTATATAGGTGCATGTAGAAATCCCTCATTTTTTTCTTTAAATTGTTAATTATATATGTATACATAATACTTATATTTGTGATTCAATATGTTTTGTTTTGGATTTGAGTGAATAAAGTATTAATAAAATAAAAAATTAATAAAGAAAATTAGATCTATATATTAATTAATAAAAAAATCAAAATAATTAAAAAAATAACAAATATATAATGTTAATCCAAACACTAAATTGGTATATAACATACTTTGTTTATAAAATTAAACTTACACTCAAACAATATTCAAAATAAATAAATAAAATCATAATAAGAAGCCAAATTGGTTATCCCAAATCTTCTGGTGGGAAATGTGGTTACGTGATTGCGAAGTGTTAGAAAAATATCATGCATACTTAAACTTGGTCGTATAATATAAATTAAATCAGTGTTTTACCCTTTCTCACCCGTTGGAAATATTAATCCCAGCCACCACCTTAAACACACTTACAAACACCATGATTGCTCAGTCAACCACTGCATGGTTGCAATTTTGTTTGTAGGCGAAAGGACTGAAGTCACAATTCCACAACACAGAAGAGAAGTTAAGGCACTTAATGAAGTTGGTAAATAAATATGGGCAAACATTAACTCTTCAACTATTGCCCATAGTCCACAACACCTACAAGTTCAGAAAACCATTTTCTATGTAAAATCGCCCATATTGCATATTAATTATTTGCATTGTCATGCATTAATGTCAAATTTGTATGTTGAGATAAATATGGACGTAAAATTCATTTCTAACATTGGGCAAGTTAGAGAACGAGAGTTTGTGAGGTAGTGAGGAGAAAATCGTGGAAGAAATATTGGTGGGTGTGTGAAAACCAGTTTTACAGTAAGTTTTCACATTTTATGTTGCTATGTGGTCTTAAACATTCATGAGTAAATTTACCCTAACTTTTTTTGCTTTTACTCTGTTTTGCCATGAGTTATTTCTTGTGTATTATTTAAGTCCTTGTGTGGTTGCGATATCCTTGCCACAACTGATGTTGACGATTCCCCAACCAATTTCCGAGCCAGACTCCTCTCCTCTTCCCCAGTAAAATCTTTTAATGTGATATCAAAGCGGGTTAAATATTGTTAGTGTAAAAACAATTGGTTTTACTAGCAGTTGAAAATTGTTTCGAGGGTAGATTGTTTTTTTCCTTTGGAGTGAACTTACCAGCAGGTAGAAATATTTTTCTTTCACTCAAAAATGGAAACATCAAGCACAAGCTTGATTAATCCTCATATCCTCAATTTAATGGAAAATATTATGATTATTAGGCTATTACAATGAAAGCCGTATTTTCATCTCAAGACATTTGGGATTGGGTGGAAAATGGTTTTGAAGAATCAGATGCAGCAACATACAATGCCTTGTCTCAAGTATAAAGGGATTTGTTAAGGGACAACAGGAAGAAGGATTCAAAAGCCTTGTCCTATATTTTCCAAGAAGTTCATGAAAGTATTTTCCCAAGGGTTGTAGTAGAAACAAATTCCAAGCAAGCATGGGACACCCTCCAGACTGCCTACCAAGGCATGGAAAAAGTCAAGAAAACAAAACAACTACAAATGTTGAGAAGAGATTTTGAAATAAATTGTATGAAACAGTATGAGAATGTAGACCTATTTTTTACACATGTAATTGAGTTGCTTACTCAAATCAGGTCTCATGGTGAGACACTTGAATAAAGAAGAATAGTTGAGAAAGTTTTGAGAAGTTTACCAACAAGGTTTGATGCCATTTTTGTTGCCATAGAAGAGACAAATGATCTCTCACAATTCTCAGTGGATGTGCTTCATGCATCACTGATTTCTCATAAACATAGAATGAATAGAGTAACAACCTCCTCATTGGAGCATGTCTTTAAGGCACAAGTTTCATTTGGTCAAGGTCAAGGCAGAGGAAGATCATATCCAAGTGGAAGACAAAGAAGCCCACACAAAGCTGGAAGAAGCAGCCCTTCAAGATCAAGTGAAAGAGGCCCAAATCAAAATTCAATTCAATGCCCAAGAAAAAATCAAGAAGAAGGTCAGAGATATGATAAATCTCAAGTCCAATGTCATTACTATAAGAAGTATGGTCATTATGCAAATGAATGTAGAAAGAAGCAATATGACATTAGTAACAAACGAAGTGTAAATTTCACAAAAGAAAATCAGAACCAGGATAGCATGTTTTAACATGTAATGTAGCACAAGAAAAACAAAGTGATATATGGTATCTAGATTTTGGATGTAGCAACCACATGTCAGGGAACAAAGAAATGTTTTCCAATCTAGATGCAAGTGTGAAATCTGAAGTGACATTAAGGAGTGATAGGAATGTCTTTGTCATGGGAAAATGAAGATCTAATATCATAACAAAGAAGGGGGAGAAGAAGTACATAGCAGATGTTTACCTTTTTCCCGGTCTGAAGCATAACCTCATAAACATTTGACAACTCATGCAAAAGGGCTACAATGTCTTCTTCAAAAATGATGTGTGCACAATTTTGGATAGGCCTCCAAGTAGACATTTCATTGTAAAGGTTCAATTGAAAAACATTAGAATGTTTCCCCTAAAGATAAGCTCAGATTTGAAGGAAGAAGGTGTACAAGCACAACTGTCAATGAACTCACAAGAGGACAGAAGAAAAGAGGTAGTTGTCACACAAGTAAACTTTCAAGCAGAAGTCAAAGGTAAAAATTGGTTATGGCATTTGAGATTCAGACATCTCCACTTTGGAGGTTTGAATTTGTTGCATAGGAAAGGCATGGTGAAGGAATTGGCACTCATAGAAAAGCCAAACAACCTATGTGAAGGATTTATCTTGGGCAAACAACATAGAAAGACATTTCCAGCACGAAAGTCAGTAGGGGAAAAGGCACCCTTGGATTTTTTCCACTGAGATTTATGTGGACCAATGCAGACAAAATCAATTGGTGACAACCACTATCTATTGACCTTCATAGATGACTACATAAGAAATACATGGGTCTATCTCCTTAAATAGAAAATTGAAGTGTTTGAGCACTTTCGTCAATACAAGGCTCTTGTTCAGAAGAAAAGCAGATGCTACATCAAAGTCCTCGGGACTGACAGAGGTTACGAATAAATCTCAAATGATTTCCTTTGATTTTGTAGGGAGAATGGAATCACAAGCAATTTACAACAAGGTATACACCTCAAAAAAATGTAGTGGAAAGGAAGAATAGGACCATTATGGAGATGGCAAGGAGTATGTTGAATGAAAAGCATTTGCCAAATGATTATTGGGTTGAAGTTGTCACTTATGCATCATATATCTTGAATAGATGTCCAACTAAAAGTGTTCGAAACGTGGTTTCTGAAGAGGCATGGAGTGGAAGAAAGCATAGTGTCACTTACATGAAAGTTTTTGGTTGTGTGGCATATGCACATGTCTCAGACGAGTTGAGGAAGTAGTTGGATAGAAAAGGGGAGGAATGCGTATTTGTTGGATATAGTGAACAATCCAAAGAATACAAGCTTTGCAATCCATCAACCAAGAAGGTCATAATCAACAAAGATGTGCAATTGATAGAAGAGGAAGCATGGGATGGAAGTATAGAGAAGACAATGAATGTCAAAGCATGTATACCACATGAAGATAGAGAGGAATTGACAACAACAAATAATTTCTCAACAGTGACTCCCTCTACACCTATTCAAGTGCAGTAAAACAGGCAACGAACAAAACCATTAACAAATAATAGGACAACATCGCACAGTCAAGCAAGTTCTTCTCCAAGCACACAACAAAGCGCAACACCAAGTGACATGTCAAGCCCATCTTCAGCAAACACAAGAAGACCAAAATTCAGAAATTTAAATGAGATCTATGAGCAAGATGAAGTTGATAATAATGTTGGTCTGAATTCCTTATTTGCATTATTTTTTCATGTAGATGACCCAATCCATTTTGAATATGAAGTCAAAGAAAAAAATGGGTTGCGGCAATGGAGGAAGAAATAGAAGTAATAGAAAAGAATGACACATGGGAGTTAGTGAACTTTCCGCAAGGAAAAGAAGTTGTTTGAGTGAGGTGGGTCTATAAGACCAAGAGAAATGTCAACAGAAAGATTGAAAGGCACAAAGAAAGGCTAGTTTTCAAAGGATACAACCAGCAGCATGGAATAGATTATTCCGAGATGTTTGTGCCAGTCGCAAAGACAGAAACAGTACGTATAGTTGTTCCGATTGTCGTGCAACATAAATGGAAAGTTTATCAAATTGATGTAAAATCAGCGTTCTTAAATGGAGTGTTGAAAGATGTAGTGTATGTTGCAACTACCTTGTTATGAGGTAGAATTCTAAGAAGACAAAGTGTATTGGTTGAGGAAAGATTTTTATGTGCTGAAAAAAGCACCGCGTGCATGGTATAGTAGGATAGATGCTTTCTTGTTGGACAATGGTTTTGACAAATGTGACAGTGATGTAACATTCCAAAATAAATATAAAATTAATTTCCTAATGAAAATCAGAATTAACAAATAAGTACATACCTATGTTACCTGTGATCAGCGTTTGCCAGATGACAACAAGGTTTTGGGGACAACTCTCCACCCAACCATAGGCTCAATTGCGCAAGAATTTGCTACAACTGGCCACCCCCGAGTCCTCAATCAACGTACTACTTCCATTGACTCCTAAGTCTTAGAACACCATTCTCCCAAGAGAATGAAAGATCAAATCTCGGAATAATGGAATGCATGAATGCCTCTCATCTTCCTCACCATGTATTAAATAGAACAAACATTGGATGGGAACCACATCCACACACTCCATGTATCTACATGCGACTTTGATTTTTTAGCTTTCTTGTTTTATTTCCTTCTTTTTGATAGCTTTACTGATTTTTTTATTGTTTTATTTGTTTTATTTCTATTTATTCTTACTTAGAGTTTTAGTACTTTTTTTTTTTAATTTTTTTTTCTTGTATATAAAATATCATTTATATTTAACATTATGATTTATTTTATTATATTTGAAGTGATTTATATTTATGATTTATATTATTATTATTTATTTTGTATTATTTATTATTTATTATTATATTATTATATTATTTATTTCATGTTGCCAACACCCTCTGCTGAACTAGTATAACCAGCAGGCATCGAAATTCCCCAACACCTCGGGAAATCTCAAGGAATCTCTGTCCTTTTTCCCATTTTCGGCACCAGGCTAAGCCTAACCTGGTCTGTATCCTAGTCCAAGGCTGGCCCCAAGGCTCGTGCCTGACTCAGACCTCATCTTCCCCAAGGCAGGCATCCGGTGCGGTACTCAATGACGTCGAGCATCTCGCAAGGCTGGCCCACTCCCTCTACAACTACTAAGGCGCATAGCCCTAGGCAACGAAGTCCTTTACAACCCTTCCAGACTTTGGCATCCCAATCCAGTAACAGGCACCTAGCCTAGAACACCAGGGACTTGGCCTCCTCAAGATGGTCCCATAGCTCTTCAAGAGCTATCCATCAAGAGTTATACACAAGACAAAGGAACCACTGGCATATGTTGTGTTTATTGAGTTTTGTCCACAGCCCATATGGTGTTACCTATTCTCTCTCGTGCATATGGGCTCGCATGAGATCATCAAATAAATCGACCCTCTCGGCCCATTTGTGGAGTCTTGTGAATCATCACCTCTCAACATGCATCCAATGCATCAACCATACCCTCATATTATCATAGGAAATAATCCACATGCCAACTCTTGCATGTCATCATCAGAACATTCATCTTTGTTAATCACAACATTATGAATAATAAGGAACTGCATGCTCATGCATGTCATAGATTTGTACGGAACTATTGCATGCTTAAGTTATATCATCAACATAATTATATTTAAGACATATCATGACTTCTCATAAATTAACCACATGTCAATAATCCTCATATTATATCATCATAATTTATATGCCACGTTATGCATATCCTATCCATCATGAGTATTGAACATTAAATACCTATCAACACTTAGTAAATGAATGTGTCAATATAGCTTGACATAACGTCATAATACCTATGCATATCGCTATTATCATATGGATACATTATCACTATAAGAACCATATGTAAATCATTATCTTCCTACCATGAAACATCGTCAATATGTTTTCATCAAGTTGTCAATTATTTTTCAATAATCATTTCGACTTCTTTCTTAATAAATAATAAATTAATAAATAATAATCACTTCATAATAATAATAAATAATAAATCTTTAAATGTTTAATATATAAATGATATTTAAAAATATACAAGAAAAAAAATAAATAAAAATAAAAAATAAAAAAATACTAAAACTCTAAATAAGAATAAATAGAAATAAAAGAAATGAAACAATAAAAAAAATCAGTAAAGCTATCAAAAAGAAGGAAATAAAACAAGAAAGCTAAAAAATCAAAGTCGCATGTAGACACATGGAGTGTGTGCATGTGGTTCCCATCCAATGTTTGTTCTACTTAATAGATGGTGAGGAAGATGAGAGGCATTCCTGCATTCCATCATTCTGAGATTTGATCTTTCATTCTCTTGGGAGAATGGTGTTCTAAGACTTAGGAGTCAATGGTAGTAGTACGTTGATTGAGGGCTCGGGGGTGGCCAGTTGTAGCAAATTCTTGCGCAATTGAGCCTATGGTTGGGTGGAGAGTCGTCCTGAAAACCTTGTTGTCATCTGGCAAACGTTCATCACAGGTAACATAGGTATGTACTTATTTGTTGATTCTGATTTTCATTAGGAAATTAATTTTATATTTACTTTGGAATGTTACAAGTAAACCTACTCTCTACATCAACGAGAGAGATGGTAATATTCTCATAGTTGTCTTATATGTAAATCATTTGATTTTTACGGGCAATGATGATTTCCTCGCCACTTATTCCAAACAATTCATGAAGAATGAATTTGAAATCAGTGACTTGGGGTTGTTGAGGTATTTTTTGAGCATAGAAGTAAAGAAAAATGAAAATGACATTCTTATCTCTTAAACATAATATGTAGGAGAAATTTTGGAGAGGTTTAAGATGCAAAATAACAAGTCTGCACCAACTCCAATTATCATGGGGTTGAAGTTGAGCAAAGAAGATTGCAGCAGGAATGCCAGTCCGACATTATACAAAAGTATGATAGGAAGCTTGATGTATTTGACTACCACTAGGCCGGATATAATGTATGTAGTGAGTGTGGTGTCAAGGTTCATGGAGACACCCAATGAGACACATTGGAAAGAAAAGAAAATGATTCTATGTCAATGGGACAAAACAATATGGCATTTTGTACACCACAACAAGTGATTTCAAGTTGGTTGGTTACACTGACGGTGATTGGGCAGGAAGTTTCAATTACAGAAAGAGCACATTAGGATATGTTTTTCATTTGGGTTCCGGAGCCATTTCATGGGCCTCCAAGCAACCAATAGTTTCATTGTCAACAACAGAAGATAAATATGTCAACGTAATAGCAGTAGCGTGTCATGCATCTTGGATGAGAAGGATGTTGAGGGATCTTCATCACAACCAAGAGGGAACGAAAACTATTTTCTGCGAAAACACATCCGCAATTGCATTATCAAATAATTTTGTCTTTCACAAGAGGACCAAGCATATTGATGCTAAACATCATTTTATTAAGAATTAATTAACAATGGTGAAATTGTGTTGCAGCCCTGCAAGTCACACGAACAATTCGCTAATATTTTTACAAAGCGATTAGCACGTGAAAGTTTTGATTATTTGAGAGATTGTATGGGAATTGTTAATGGTGACAATTGTGATTAAGGGGGAATGTTGGAAATATTAATCCTAGCCACCACCTTAAACCCACTCACAAACAACATGCTTGCCTAGTGAAATATTGCATGGTTGTGATTCTGTTTGCATGCTAAAGGACTGAAGTCACAGTAGAAGTAAAAAGCTGACCATTCCGCAACATAACAGAGAAGTTAAGGCACTTAATGAAGTTGGTAAATAAATATAGACAAGCATTCACTATGCAAATGTTGCCCACACTCCATAAAACTTGTAAATTCAGAAAACCATTTACTATGTAAAATCGCCCATGTTGCTTATTAATTATTTGCTCTGTCATGCAGTAACGTCAAATGTGTGTTCACATAAATATGGATGTAAAATTCATTTGTAACATTGGCGATAGCTAGATTCAGTGAGGTAGTGAGGAAAAAATTGTGGAGGAAATATTGGTAGGGGAGTGAAATGTTTTGCAGAATTTTACAAACATTTACTCTGCAACCTAGTGATGCGTAAATGACAGTAAGTTTTTTGTGTTTTTCACTTTGAGCTATCCTATGTTTGAAATATAATAGTAAGTTTTTTTAGTTTTTCACTTTGAGCTACAACCTCCATTTATCACGGAGATGTATTTTCTTATGTTTGAAATATAATACAAAGTATGTTATGTTGGGATGTGGTCTTAAACATTCATGAATAAATTTACCTCAATTTCTTCCATGAATTATTTCCCATGTATTATTTAAGTCCAATGTATTATTTAAGTCCTTGACTTTGACCGATTTCTTAGTAACCCTCCTCTCCTCATTTCCAACTGAAGTTGACTTTTCCGATTTCAAACCCAGAACCATGTTCCCATTCATAGGCCCATTAAAATTTTCTAACATCACCATGGTTACCATTCATTTTGCCAGTTCGATGTAGCCCACCATCTCACGGAAACGCACCGGTCCCTTACATCATAACGGTTGGCGAACCCACTTTGTTTTTTTTTTTTCTTTGAATCTAGGATAATCGGTAACTGGTGAGAGTTATTCTGAATAGACCGAGGATCAAATCTAACTGGCTGCCACTATAAACCTAGGCTACTAGCAACCGCCTACAAGCCTCACAATAGCAAGTAACTTATGCCTCAACAAGAGCTGACACATCCACTATGGGGTAGCCTACTCTTCTAGCCAAGACACTACATGTCATATATATACTCAATGAGATTTAACCCTCATCTCGTGGGTTTCACCCAGCGAGACTCACCGTTAAACCCTTAAACCCCATATCACTGTATCACCTTGTTACCGCTTATCTAACAGTTTAAAGATGGGCATTAGTATAAAAATTTTAGAATAAAGAAACGATAACATATATTTGTGCGTTGGGAGAATTTCAAGAGATAGGCGATGGAACCACGGATTCGGCAACAGCGGGAGAGGACTGACATTCTCCTCGAAGCAGCGAGGGTTTGGCAAGCCCTCCCACAGGATTTTCTTAAGATTTTATCCATGTTTCCCGTACGTGTTCTGGCCAAAATGAGGACTCTTTCGCGAGAATGGAATGAATTGCTATCTTCCATGGATGCCCTGCAAAGAATTGATTTAAATTTGGCAGTGCACTCCTTCCCAGGACTTTTGCTTCAGTTGGACTGGGACAGACATCGTATTACGGGAACATGGGCGATAGTTCAGACATGAATATTTACAAACCTCCTTTGGCTCTTTGATGTCGTCATTGTGGATGCCTGCCGAGATATTTACTGTACTCACAGAAGAGGAAATATATTGGATCTTTGCATAGGCAATTTAGCTACAGGGTCTCGTAGACCACTGCCTTCTCCTCAGCGTCTCCAACGGAACTTCACTGCCATGGATTTTGATGCTACCAGGAGGCGCTGCACTGTTGTGCTCGGGGAAAACACTATTCAGTGGGGACAAGGAGCTCGCAATAGTTTGGTGACGGAGATGTATGGATCAGAATCCAGTGAAAGGACTGTGGTTGCCACGACAGTCCCACTGCCCATTTGGCCTAGCGGCAAGTGTATCTACTCTAGAGGAAAAATTTAATGGTTGGGCGTCGCTGGCGTGATAGCATTCACTATTGCAGAGAGGCGTTGGGCACAAATTGAATTGCCTCAGGTTTGTTCATGTAACGTTCTACCAAAACGGTTTGAATTAGGTGGAAGTGATGGGCGAGTGGTTTTAATTGTTTATAGTCCTTGTTGTCTCTATAATTGCTTGTGGAATTTAAAGGAAGGGCCACGGGCTCTGGAATGGTGTGAACCGAATCTGATCTGGATGCTAGAATCCCCTAATGTTTATATTTTGGGAGCAAATAGCAGTGGATGGACGATGGTATTCGATTGGGAAATGAAAATAACAATCTGCAATCCAGACCAAATATTAATAAGGAGCAACATATTGCCCTCTCTACGAGGCCCATATCCCTCTCGAATTTTTGTCTGAGACTTCGAATCCAACAATGTCTATTGGCCTTAGGCAGGGTGCTTGGAATTGGATAATTCAATTGATAATGAGCCAGAGATGCATTCAGCCTTCAGTTAGTTACGTTGTTTATAAATTTGGCTAGTTTTGATAATTTTCTATTAAGCTGTTTATAAATTTGGCTTCTTCTCAAATCTTGTATTAAGGTTATTAAGTGCCAGGATCTCAGTGGAGTTTTCTCCAATTTCTCTTTTTATAAAGTTCGCTGGTTTCCATCGCGTCTTATATAGGCTCTTAAATGCCACGATTCCAGGGAGCTTCTCCAATTTCTCTTTAATTAAAGTGTATAGCTTTTGCAAGTAATTTTTAATTGTTTTTCATAGTGAATTAATTATGTAATCTAGTTCTTTTATTTTTATTTTTATTTTTTCAAAAAGGTAGGACTTGTATATTTGAATTGGATGATAGGCAAAATTCGAAAGTCTTAAAATCTATTTATATATTAAAAAAAATGCAATTCGGACAACAATAAATTATAATTTAGCAAAATTAAATCACCGAACTCAAACAGGAAAAAATCAAAATATAAAATAATAAAATAACATCAAAATATAAAATAATAAAATAACCTTTTTTTCAATCATGGTTCAATTTTCTTACGATTAAGATGTAAAATTGTTTTCCTGAGATGAAATAGACTGAAATTGTAGTTGGCGCTCAAAAATAACTTTCCACACACAACCAGAAACTGGGCTCTCTTTTTTGTTGAAATATAATTCCAACTGTGCATTTATTGCAGCGCTGTTTTGCAAAACCACCCACACTTCCCCGCACCACCTTTTGCCAAAAGTGGTATTTTTGGAGTAGGCTCTGATCACCCTGACTTATTGCCACGCAGATTTCAAAACCACCCATCCCCAGGATCGTAATGTTCGTTTGGTTTGGTTAAGTGATATTCGTCCGATTGCGAAGATCACTGTCAGTCGTTGATCAAGTCATCGATCAAGTCAAAGCTTCGTACAGATCTATAGGGCATGGAGATTGCGTGGAGTAAAAATTTTCTTTTGACCGACGACTTTGATAGGGAAACAATTAATGTAATTTATTTTGGTTCGTAGAATATAGCTAAAGGCTTTTAATTTTAATGTTTTTTTTACGGGTGTAATTTTTTTGGGTAGATGTAAAACAAAAATGTCAACCCCTGTTATTATATTGCATTACAATTAAAAAAAACTCAGACTATTTCATCTCACGTGCCACAATGTATTTGATGGTCTACCATTTTATTCAAGTAGTTATTATAGGGCTTTAGATAAATATCGTGGGATGATACATGGGATGAAAAGCTTCTCTTTCACTTTAGAGCCTCTTTGTTTATTTTTTGAGAGGTTTCTAGAGATGAGGAAAACATTTTATTGTTTCCCTTCTAGGCCAATGACTAAGGTGTGAATTCTCATGTGGGCCTAGATGATGCCTAATGGGGGTTGCCGGAGTATGTGACCAGGATTTTCATTTGGGCACTAGAGCTACTGGCTAGTGAGGATGACCACATGTTTATCTTGGTGTCACGATCATACATGGGTGTTCTCACTCCTAGAGAAAACCCCCAGGTCGAGGAGAAGGGACAATACCTAGGACATCTTAATGTATCTCAAGGATAGATCTGTTCTGCTCAAGAATTAGGTATAAAGTGAATAAATCTAGTTTGATTACTCTTCTCAAAGGCAAAATTGAATTTATACATAGGTATTTTTTTTTTCTGAATAATTAACGCTTAGATTTGGTGGCCTACACACAAAAAGTTCAATTTCATTAGTAGTTGTATTATAGCGTAAGAGAAGAAATATATGAAAGAAATATAGTGTAGAGAGCTAGATGGAAAGAAAATCCTATGCACTAACTCCTAGTAGAATCATGAACAAGATAAAGGAAATGGAGTTCAGACACCATATAAAGCATTTAATTCCCTTAATCCCACACATTATAGGTGCATTTTCCATAACATAACATAGGTAGATATGTCGTTTAAGATTGAATCCAACAACTACAATTACACAACTTCTTAGCATAAATAAAAACATGAAATAATAAACAAAGAGGGAATTATATACCTACAGACATTAGTGCTTGGAATCACAAAAAACTTCTTCATTAGTCTTTAATAGCATCATAAATCTTATAAGCTCTAGGAATTGAAAAAATTGTTGGAAAACTATAGCCTTTAGGATAGAAAATCGAACCCTTACTAATGAATTCTTCATCCCTTTTACAGGGTGAGAAAAGACAAGAGTAGTTACAAAAATATGTACGATGT